>VTPC01090046.1:149423-239032 GCA_011009095.1 Ignelater luminosus
ATAAAACTACAATTTACCAATTGCAGCCTGTAGATCGTTTTGAGAGCTTCTTTTCATTTGTATGGAAGTCAAATCTTTTTCAAATTTGAAAGTTTTAGTAGGAGTTTTTACCACTTGGGTACTTGATCGTCAACTAGCAATTTTTATTGAAAAACAAGACCAACATTACGATAAAACTCTTTGCACACAGTGAATTGTTTTTCAATTTCCGACTCGTATGAGTAGATTCAACTTTCGTCACCAGTAACAATGTCGTACAGTAAATTTGAATAATCTTGAATTTCTTCAGCATTCCTTTGCACCAATTCACACATTTAAATGTTCGTGTAAAATCGTGTGTATTGCTTTCATGTCAATGCCCAAGGTGACCCTTATTTCACAGTATGTCACATGCCGATCTCGCTCAATCATTTTAAACACAGCATCAATGTCAGTGGCAACAACAGACGTGAACGGACGACCTTCACGAAATTCATCACTTAGAAAAAAACGCCCAAAAGCCTCATTAAGCCGTTCGATGCATTGTTTGGGTGTTAAGTTGCTTCGGAATTGTAAAAAGTCATTTCTCGAAAATGTTCATGCGAGAGTTTCATTTTTTTACAAAATGACTTGTTTCGAAGCGCTATGTAAACAGACCGAGCTGTCAACTAAATTATAGGTTAGAGGTAACAGATTTTTCGAATTTGACAATAATACAACGCTGACATCACCAGAAGTTCCCAATTGCAGAAATTTTTCCAGCAAGCCTCGTGCAGCTTTATGAAAGACATCTACTTGTTATGACAATATTTTTTCTTCGTGTGCATTTATTGCATGCATTATCTCGTAATTATTATTATGTTTTAATTATCTCATAACAACGCCATCTATTGGCATCTATCAGAGTAGCAAAAGTAATCCCTGGTGGTTGCTGATAACTATCCAGTAAATTCATGATACAAATATGAACTTACTGACTGCTTCTAGATACGACCAATAATAATATGCTTCACAATTCGTTATACTATGTTGTTAAGAATTCAGAAGTATTTATCTCAAACCCAACTTTAAGATATAACTAAAAAGATCACAGTTTGATTTTTCTAAGAAAGGCTAACCCTTACATCACGAGATCAGACGCTTAAATAAGCAACAAGTGAAACAGGCATTCGTGTATTTTTCTTGAGTTCAGATTTTCTGTTCAACGACCTCGAAAAAAAACATATTTTTGAACTTTAGAATCGTATAAAATAAGACAAACGTATACTTTTAGTTTTTTGATATCACCTCGAGAACATGGTCAAAATGACCGCCAAAATTTGAAAAAAGCAACAAAACAGGAGTTCGTTGTGATTATGCTTTGCATCCTCAGATGTTTAATTATGAATTCACACTTATTTACTAAACTCCACGCTATCTGATCAACCCTGACGTCTTTGGTATTACCAGGTTTACAATCTCGTGACTTTTATTATAAATCTCATTGCTTCATCTTGCAACTGAATGTACAAAATCAAGTTGTCATCATGTGTATTCTTTGCTCAGAAGTTCGACATATTTAATTTTGTTGGCTAGGCAGTGTTTTTCATTAAGATTGAGTCACATTTAGTGTATGTTGAGCATACCGTAGAGCTATACTAAGATTAATCGCACTCAGATACTATATTCTGATTCATTGTACTAAAACAACAGCCTGTAGTCCGTATCAATGTGACTCATCGTTGATTTTGGCTATCCTATTGTAAGTTAAGAGGTTTGATTCTATTCTTCAGAATGTTGTTAGTACCAGTAGAATGAACTGACTCAAATTATGTTTTAAAACAAATAAAACAATATGCACCATGGACCATGCAGTTTTTTCTGTGAATTGTAACACTGCAGAGAATAAGTTTCTTGGTTTATTTACCTCAAGAGTTTGCAAGTCTGGCACCTGCGTTACGATTTTCCGTGCCATGAACATAAGGTTAGTCCCAAAATGAGTAGAAGAGTTGAAAAAATTGGTTTTATCTTTAAACGGTTATAAAAAATCAAAAAATTCTTTTTAACAATGAAACTGTTTGAGATTTGAAATACAAATTAAGTAAAAATAGCAGCATATGGTCTTTTGCGAGCGGAAATGAGTAGCCTCTTTGTGAAGTTTTGAAATAACGCTGTACCAGATCTCTCACAGACAAATTTACTGATCCTGGTCCAGTTTCTGCGAAATTGAGCCAGATTTTTTGCATGTAGATTACGCTTGATTAGTTCTGCCTTAACCATAGCCCAAAATCTCTCAATTGGTCTGATTTGTGGAGTTGCTGATGGATTGTCGATTCTTGCCACAAACTTGATTTTATGCTGATTCAGAAAATCGGTGGTATCTTTAACGTAGTGAGCAAGTGCTTTGTCAGCCCAGAACAAGATTTGTTTGTCGGTTTCTAGTGCCTTTAACCAAGGGCTCAAAACCGGTTTCAAGACTTTATCACGATAGGTCACGCCATCCATAGCGCCTCTCTTTGATTCCATCACGACAGCTGGAGACAAGTGTCCATCAGATGAAACGAGCACTTTTTTGGATGCTTTTGAGTTTTGCCTGATTTTAGCTTCTATAGGGACTGGGCGACCTGGCAATTCAGTGTAGTATTGGTTTGCAGGCATCTCGCTTGAATCCAAGGTGACATAAGTTTTGTCATCTATGACCATCTGACGGTAAAGCTTCCTGCAATTGCTTTTTGCTTTTTCAAGCTCATCTAGAAGGTTCCTCGAGACCTCTGCTCTCTTGCGCCCCTTCAGTCCAATTATCTTGCGAATCCGATCTACGGTTGACTTGCTGACCTTGAGCTTTTCGGCAGCAGCACGCACAGTCAGGTTAGGCTGCTTCAAAAAGAGGCGGTCCACTTTGGAGGTCAAAGCGGAGGTCGTAACAGACTTTTTTCGGCCCGGTTTTTGCTTGTTGAGCTTCTTCGAAGGATGATCAACATAATTCATTACGCGATAAATTTGGCTCTAGGGCACATTCAGCTTTGAGAACTTTTAAACTATTGCCTTTCGATCAAATTTACTGTCTTTGTATTGGAATTTGACGACCGAGTTCGGAATTGCTGGTTCGTTCTTCATTGTGATTGTTGGCAGATCACTTTAATTAACACTGACTGACTAACAGGTGACTAAAGAGTTGACATGTGTGTTTATTTATTTAAAAAAATGTCAATAGTCGCCATAGCAACCTTCTCAATTTTCTCCTATGCATTTCGGGACTAACCTTATCTATAACATTCAATTACATTTTGCATTAACTTCGATTGACTATAGGTATTTAATGTTTATCAAGTGCTGCTTGCGGGCACGAGATTTTGAATTCAGCTTCAGCCGTTTTTGCGTACAACACGATATCTGACAAAAGCAAACAAGACAGAACCGATGGTATG
Organism: Ignelater luminosus; assembly: GCA_011009095.1. NCBI lineage: Eukaryota > Metazoa > Arthropoda > Insecta > Coleoptera > Elateridae > Ignelater > Ignelater luminosus. Next base: position 152,810 of record VTPC01090046.1, read on the forward strand.
CCAAAATGCAATTCGGTTTCAAGAATAGAATAAGAATGGTTAAGGGGCCTTAACTTTTTTTATTTTGGTAAAGTCTTTGTCTTATAAACCATCTCCAGTATTAATGCGAGTATTAACTGTAGAACCTTTTACAAAGTTGTAAGCTCCTTCTCAATTATTTTATACGAAATAAGCATACTTATCGTCTAAATATCAACTAATTCTATCATACTGTAGTAGGACAAAGACAAGGCAGAAGGCCTTTTCTTATCAATACATTTTAAAATTAAGTATTAACCCTGCATCATATACAGATTGCAAATAAACTTCTTGCCCTTGTAACGACAGGTTTTAAGGTACGATAGTCCTTATTGGAAAGTTTTTAATTTAAAACTCAACTCAATCTTTCAGGAATTATTGATACAAAAAGCATCATGCCCCGTTTTAGTTTTTCTTAAAACTAAAATCTTTTCTTAGACACTGTCTCGTTCAGCAAATGCCACAGTCTATTTTTTTTGTTTCAACTTTTTTGCTGTTGGGAAAAAGAACGTTACTTTGTATCTTGCACAAAAATTCTTTATTAGAAAGTTTTTTAGAATTTGCTGACTTTACTAACATTTTAGTAATGAGTTAGCAAAGTCAGCATGATAGTCTAGAGGTAATCCACCAATTCATAGAGGTTTCATTGGGTGATTCTTCCCTTTCCAACATACGTTCGAGATTATCCACAGAGTGCCCATGCCACAGATTGTTTCTGTTCTCTTTTTATTTTGTTTTGTCATCGTTGGCAATTTCAGATGGTTTTGTTCTTTAACTTTATTAAATTATAATTTAACGTTTCTATATCCAGATTTTAGATCAAAAGGTACCTTTTTCACCCTAACTTCTTATACTTTTCATATCTTTAACATTCTGTTTTTTTGCGGTAATGGTTTGTTTCTCTTTTTCGAAGAACTTTAAATATTCTAGGTATTCTAAGCGCAAACATGATTGATAATTTAAAATAAACCATAATAATTATAAACATATCAGAGAAGTAGGTAACAGAAGTTAATAAATTAATTTACGGTGTATTCAGAAATTATAGTTAACCAGAGAACGGTTTGTGGTTTCATAAAATATGATGAATTATAAACACTTTCTTTTATCTAAAATAATAATCTAAAAATTAATGTGTTGGTGTTTGCTGCAGCTTTACCTTTTAAGAAATTGCACCGTACTTACTGATACATTTGAGAAGAATCGTAATTGTATTAGCAAAAATACTTATACCTACTCCATTTTATTCAATCTTACAGTAGCAGATATTTAAAAAATATCTACATACTACTCAATCAAAGGTACAGCATTTCGATAGATTATGAAAAAAGGAAAAAATGGAGTGTTACCATAGGGTTTTTCCATAAATTACGTGTTTTTTAAGAACAAAAAACAAGAATGGTGTTGTTGCCGTTATATTTTCTACAAATACACCTGAATTATGAAATTATATAATACAAGCAAATTAAGATACCATTCGAAAAGACCTTCCTGGAAAGTTCATTTTCAAGGTTATCTGACCTGAGAAACTTTGTTCGTGGTAACTAATTATAACAGAAATTTGTTCCGATCTATTTATTTTATGTTAAACTTCTAAGAGGGTATAAAGGAGGATGTAGAAAGGAGGTAATATTTTACGTAGGGACCAAAAAATGTTTTGGAGAATTTACAGAAATATCACAGATAATTTCTTTAGAATGAATTTGAATAAAAATTAGGGCTGTTTAATTCAGGTAAAGAAGTATCAAACCATCAGTTTTTCTTTAATGATCTTCTGTTTATCCTCGAAGATAAATATGCAGAAATCTAATTGTAAATCTTTTGGTATAAAAACGGACACTGTTACATTATTAAGATGAGTATACAAAAATTCAATTATACTATACAAAAAACGTTAGTATCATTTAGGGAGCCTATAAGTAAAAGGGTACAAAATTACATCAACTTAGTTCTCTCCAATAAATGTTTATAGAAACCAGAACACAAAGTTAGTAGTTTTTACAAGCACGTAACGTCACGAAAAAGATGTTCTAAATTCCCCGAATGCATATTTTCTTCACACCTGCCTTACAACATAAATTCAGCATTCTCGCAAGTGAATCACATAAATGAAAGTAAAGTTACTTTGAAAAATAAAACTTCGCACTTAATAGGATGTAATTTCCAGCAAAAAGAATGCAACAAATCTCAAATCTTTGTCATACTTTTGTAATTCTTATTTATCTTTCTGCGCTTAAAGAAAATATAATTCAAGTTCTTAAAGCCCCATATTTATAATTCATCTTTTATAATGATTTATACTAAATTAACGTGTTGTTGTACTTAACCACTTTATATGCTAATTACATTCTTGACATATTATTAAACAAAAACTGAATGCACTGTATATAATAGGGAATATAGGTTTATGTAAGATAGGTAGTTTCAAGGGTGATAAAGAAAGGAATATTACATTAACGAGCTAGCTTTAAATCCAGAATCTTTTAAAAATCGAATAAAAAAGTCACCAATAATTTAATTTGAAAATAGGAGTTAGAGTTACTGCTTTGTCATCAACAAGTAAGAAAAATATTAAGATGTTTTCTTATCATGTTAGTATGTTCATTTGAAGGAATCTTCCAATCAGTTGCACTATGTAATATCAAATAGGATTTGTTTGTTGAAGTATGCAAGTATAGGCTACAGCTAGTTATTTCTTATAATTGTAGAAAGTGTGAATTAGACACCACATAATAAATATTCTATTAGTTACATTGTAAACGTAAAGCTGTTTATTTTTTAAAACTTAAGAATCTTGCGGTTTGATAGCCTTTTTTACAGATAAATATATTACTTTGATTTATTTTCCCATGAACAGTTAACGAAACGATAATATCCGCACCTTTATTTTTTAAATTTATTATACGTTTATGTATGTATTTAATACTCTTTTAAAGGATTAACTGTAATCAAATATTTAGTAATATTCAACCATTACATAATATGCTTTAGTGCATTGTATAAATTAAAAGTTTCAGCTCTTTGTAATACTTGATCATTTTCCGTCTTCCCTGTTCTCTATAATAACAAAATAATTTTAGGATCACTAACTACCATTTAATCAAGAAAGTTAGTGTGCAATTTGGTTTCGATTCTCTATAAGGTTTTCATAATAGGCCTAAGCATTGGCTTATGTCAATTTGTAATTATAATAATTTTTGTTAAAGTTTTCTTCTGCGTGATATCCACATAGATTTTGAAGACACTGGCAACCTCTTGATGACAATCCGCCGGAGTACAGAATTCTATCTGTAGTGAATAATTGTAATATCTCTATTATCTACTTTTCTTACCTTAAGAATTCTTTCTCTTCTTTAAAATCTTTTTCTAAGTCAATCTATGCAAATAATCAACTTGTTTCTTCATTTGGTCCTTATCAGATTAATTAACGCCCAAATGTAATTAGTTATATATTTACTATCTTGCTACACCCGCTATATTATAAGTTACATAGCCAATTTCTTTTCAGCTAAATATAAGTAGCTGACTCCTATATAAGAATTAAATATTTGTATCGATTTACTATGCATGCTTTATTATGGTTAAAATTCAATTGCAAATAAATTTAATCTAAAAAAAGTAAAAAGTATAAGTTGAAGAAAAATTTGAAAATCATAGCGACTTCCGTCAAGAATCGGACTTCTTGAAGCATCTGAGTAGGTCGGGAAATTCTCCAAACCATCATCGATCCCAGGCTTCGATCCAACTTACCGTTGTGAATTTGCTGTATTTATCCTGTTAAATATGAGGCCTTCAACTAAACATCATCAAGTGAGGGTCAGTTTACGGAATTATAAGACCTTAGGGACACTGACGTGACTTTAAAGTTTTGCAAAATTCATTCGGCTATGAATTTCTTTCGCTGTAATTCAATTTTGATTCAAAGTATTGATTAAAACAAAAGTACTTTTCAGTGCGCTGCAAAGGCAGTATGATTAAAATAATTACAGCCATGCAAGATGACTTAACCAATTATACTGTCAAGTTTGTATTGGTAAAATGCAATACCACATTGTCAAAATGACAGTTTGATTGATCAAGTTAACGATCTTCGTACGGCTGTGCCTAAACTAATCAAACTCAGGACTGGTGCTAGAATACAGTGAAACCTCTATAAGTCGAACTTCTGTAACTCGAATTTCTCTCAACTCGAAATTTATTGCGTCCTCTTGCACTTCAATACCAATTGCGCTTAATTTTCCGTAACTCGTATTTTCTATAACTCGAATTAAACCCCTTGAATTTCGAATTATGGAGGTTCCCCTGTATTTGGCGCTTGTGGCAAAATTTTCTAAGGCACCTCCATGTGGTAAACAAAGTGGTACGTGGTGCGTTTAATGTCAGTCTCAGTTGTCTTATTCGTCATCGTACAGCGCCTAGTCACAGCAGCGTTTACGGTTAAGTTGCCTCATTTGCACGTTTTTGCACCGACCCTGCTTTTGATATTAATTGTATAGAATTTTGCTGTTTACAAACTTGTGAAATTGCAAATCTTAGGGGCTTACAGGTATGGTCATTAAATGTGAATATTCTGGGACGAATGCTAAGAATTTTGGGGAAACTGACAGTCTACTCTAAACATTGGTAGATACTCAATAACCAATAGATTATAATTTTGAAATTATGAATTACGTTATGTTTTTTGAAATGCATAATCTTTAGATAATCCATGGCTCTACGCTGATTGTATAAAAAGTACTTCTATAAGCTACACACACAAAAAAATGTTTTGTTGGTGCAACAAGAAATTTAGTGGAATTTTGGACAGCAAATATTTGTTGGCTGTAGCAACAAACTAATCTGTTCCTAACTCTAAAATAAATTATAAATTTGTAGTATTTACCAAGGTGCGGTAGTGGAAAAAGCAAAACATTATACAGTTTGACAAAAATGTTGCTGTTCGTGCAAAAATATTTGCTGTCTAAAATTCCACTAAATTTTTTGTGGCCCCAACAAAACATTTTTTTCCTTGTATTCGAGACGTAAAAGAATCTTTAGCTCAGAGCCTGTACGGGGTGCTTGGCGATCGTATAGTAAACAGCGTGGTGGGTTTAATGTCAGTTGTAGTTATCTCATTCACTACTCTGCAGCACCTAGGCACCGCGGCACGTATAACAGTCACCCATTTGCTAATTTAACTATACTGTTCTTACGGTGCATAGTACCCTAACAACTTTATCTTATGATTTTTCCAGAACTTTACAATATTAAGGCACGTAAGAACCTATAAACGTAATCTCTTCTTTCATTTTCATTAGATTGGTTGCGTAAGCAAAATTATACTTTTCCAATTAAGGTCAAGAGCTCGCAAACGGTTTCTTCATTAGCCAGTTCGTCAATCGAGCAGCAACAACTGCAGTGTAATATTAGAGAGTAAGCACGAACGATTACAAAATTGTTCCATTTTAAAATCAGTGTGCAGATTCATATTTTTAATTCAATCTTGATTGAAATAATGACTTTGCCCAAAATATTTTGCAGTACGCGCACCGCCGCGCCGATTGTTCAATTGCCCGAGTGACATCAAGTTTATAATGCTTGATCGTTTCTTGAAATGAAGAACCAGGTTTTGATTGCTAAGAGAGCAGTTATCTTTACCTCGGATATAATATTTATTTGCTTTCGGGTTTCTTTCAAAACACTTGCCGAAACTCAATTTCTAATTCTTATATACTTCAAAACGGACTTGCCTATTGATATTTAACATGGTATTTTGCATTTAGCTTATATCTGGCAATTTTTGATTACAAATAGATCAAATCGTCCTAGATTACTACAAAGTTCTGTATTACTAACTAACCCCAGAGAGACAGAACATAGACAAGAATTTCCGAGATTAGGGATACCGAGTCCAGTCGCATATTTATAATTGCTGTATCAAGTGTAAGAATAAAGCATCTTGATGGTGAAATTTAGTTGTCAACAGATCTGAATCAAGTTGAGTTTATTATTTCGAGCATGTTTAACAACTTTGAGTATTGTTTTTGTGGGTGAGGCAATCTTCAATGCTAGCAAATGTGCAAATCGGCAAATCCAAATTTCATTTGAAATTTTTTTGTGTGATGTAGCACAAATTAAAATTGTCACCTGTGACGTCTAGATATGTTTAAAAGCATTCTATTTCGGTATTTCCATAAATGGAATAAAATGGAAATTAAATTAAAATTTCTTTTCTATTAGAAGGGGACCATTTGCTGACGATATATACCTACTTGATGTTTCAAATTTAAGACTTAGTATTTTTTATCGTCTGTTTCCTTTTGAAAACACACGAAAGAAGTCATGAGAACTCTTCTTACTATTATGGCAAATATCCTAGGATTCCTAGGTATGCTATGGTGCTTATAGCAGCTGCCCGAACAAAGTAGTGATGAGCATGTTAAAATATACTAACAATGTTTAAAAGGTCTTCTTCAGTTTAACGTATAGACAAAAATTTCTGCCAAAACTATTGGCTAAAATTCTAAACTAACAGATGTTCTCAAAAAGGCCATAGTGTCAGTACTAAAAATAGAAAATTGAGAAAAAAAAAGTAAAAATCAATTAATGCGTGCTTTTATTATACCTTTAGAAGAATGCAAAATGAAAGTGACTTGTATTAAGTACAAGATCCTTTTAGTTATAGTTTTGGTCCACGACTTTAGATTATAATTGCACGACATTAATTTTTGGAAATGCTCAGAAAGGCGATAAGGTGCTCAGTGACTCATGGTGTCTCATAATTACAACACGGCAGTTTCCTGCAAATAGTTCTTCTTGCACTACAGATGCTTCTGAAGAATTTACGGCCAAATAGGCCGGTTGACGAAACACAGCAAGACCAAACAATTGCAAAAGCTTCTCTTCTGTGATCCTAGTCTGACTGTTAATATTAGGAAATCATGGAGCAGGTATACTGTTGTTGTTTGAGTAGGTAAATGCATAGATACAGGGCAGGCAGTCAACTTGAGATTCTTACTGCAAGTATAACAGCACAAACATTGTTTATAGTGTTTTAATTCTAACCTTGATATGAAAAGCATATAATTAGACATATGCAGATTTAAAAAGATACCTTGATATAAGAGAAACACATTCGGCCTTACACCACTGTTTATTTTTTATTGAACCAACTACTACCTATATCAATTTCAATTACCATAATCGTAATTCTCTTTCTGTTAACTTCTATATCAAAACGGCCACTACTGAAAAACTTGCTTGATAATAAATAATTAAAGGCTTCAATAATTTGCCATAAAGGATGACTTATGTTTGATTTTCTCAAAATAATTTCTGTCTATGTTAGTTGTTTCGGGTCGGGGTGCAAGTATTCACACCGACGCGACGGCCCTGATTTTGAAAATTTTATTTGTTCATACTTAAAGGCTAATTAAATACTTTCGATATTGTTCTTAAAAATTAAATTTTCTATCGATTATTTTCGCCTAGGTGAACTCCATCACTTTGTTTTTTGTTTTGAAAATGTATTAGTTGCCACTTTTGTAGCTACTTTCAGAGAGCAAAAATCAGAGTTTGTATTTTTAATAAAGACAAATACAAAAACCTTCTACTGTTAGTACAAAATCATTTAAAAAATATATAGTAATTACCGTACGTAATTAACAGAAAAGAAAAACAGAAAAAATTGAATTCGTCTTTTCACCACTAAATCTAAACAGAAAGAATGTTTGCAATGGATAGTTCAGATAACAATAGTCTTGTAAGATATATACACATGCCTATACGTAGAAATTCATTATTCAAGAGAAGATATGAAAAGAGTAGAAAACAGGGGCTACTTCTTTTAGTAAGAAACTCGACGTGATAGATAGAGTATAAGTAGTCTTTTTTGCCAAAATTTTGATTTAGCAAAATTATGAAACGTTATATAACTAGAGCAATTAATTAGAACAATTTCCGGAAAGCTAAATCTTTGCTCTGCGTGTTATACAAATTTTAATAAGAATTCTTGTTAAAAGAAGTACAAATGTATTTATAATGAGACACTGAAAATGAGAATTCTATATAATTTGTGAAACATAAACATCTATCGTAATCCTTAAGCGAATCTTTATTGTATTTACAGCAAATTGCATTCATGCAAAAACAAGCAAACGCTACTTCAATTCAATTTAATAATATCTCCCAGAGAATACGCTACTGCACGCCAAGTAACAATCATTTCCCTGTTATTACGTGCATCGTTGAAAACAACACGGAGAATGGCCACTTATCAATATGGATTTCTCTTTCATAATAAATGACTTTATTTATTCCTCATTTCCGAGGTGACTTAAGAGATCCTTCAACATGAGACGTAATGGACATGTGAAATATTCGAAGTTAATAGTGAACACACCTTGTATATTATCCCGACGATGTTGTCTTTGTAATACACCAGCAATAATTTATGTTAATACAACTCCACACAAAGGCCAAGCATCGTCGGAAAGATATCAAGCTGCTTGGTAGACAGCTTTGGTAGGCTCGTAAAGATATGAGGCAAAAATAAAGGAATGTTTCTGAAATAGTTGGTTAGTTAAGCAGCCGCCGCTGGATGTTATACAGAACTGTTTTCGGTCAAAAAAAGAGCCGAGAATAGTGTGTGGATGGTGTGCTATAGTATAAAAATGTATAGGTTAGTCTTTGTATGTAAATTAAGACAATTATTGTATAAATAGCTCTATTGTCGTGCTATTTTGTAGCGTTTCGTTCAGCTACGCTCCCGCACACATACCAACTTTTGATTTCTGCTAAATTTAAAATTTAAGATTGTAATCTAATACAAGTACTTTACGCATAACTGGATCGGGCAAAGAAAAGGAATATTAATTTGAAATACTAAACACAATTTGGTTTTTATTATTAATTTTTTTTATTTTTGTAGTTTTTCTCAATTGAATTTGTTTGAATAAATAGAAAAAAATAGTAACATTTAAATTCCCGTTAATAAATCCCAATTATGACACTACGTTTCATGAAATAACCTTTAATGGTTGTTGATTTTTCTTGGAAAACATTAAATTTCTAGACGTTTAAAATTAATTTGTTAAAACCCACTGATCTTTTTATTGCTATAATGCTATTTAAAAACATTATTTGAATCAATCCAACATTTTGTTGTAAGCGCTACTTGTAATAAATTTAGTGTCACTAATGTTGTATTTTACAAACATAGCATAGTGTCTAATTTACTAATGTTTTTATTGTTTGTATTAAGCCAAACTAGAGACAAAATCAGCTTTTCTGTTTAAGAAGTAAAAATTATGTTGTATGAAAATTAAAGGTGAGAACAGAAAGTACGCAATATTTGAACATGTGCATTACTCAGCAAAAATGTTTATCTTGAATAACGAAGCAAGCAGAAACCAGAATTGAGAATGGAGTTGATTTTTGTTAGATTTGTTATCTTTCTAAACATGACAATGCCTCACCGACCAAATAGAATAACATTGAGAAGCCTAAGCAAAATGCGTTCATTTAGGTTACAGGGTTCGTTAAATTAGAATTTGAATCCTGAGGTCGATAATCATGTAATTTGAAGTGTAATAAAATTCTGTACATCACATTTACAGATATTATTATACCCGCACTTATCAGGACTAATGAAAACCGATAAGATCAGAATGAATAATTGATTCAAAAACTGGGCTTTCCACAGTAAAAAAAAGTTTCTTGACTATATTTAAAAGCAAAATCTAACTTTCACTGTAAGTCCTAAATTACTATGTGACAAATCTAAATCTAAGGAATTTTGATTATTTGATTTTTTGAACCGAGGTTCCGACGGTATAAAAGACTTGAAAAGCTGTTTCTTGCTTAGACTTCAAGATATTGATCCGAATGAACTCCTCAGAGTTACTGCTAGGACGAAAAGTAGTAAACGATCAACAATGAGCAGAAAGAAGTTTAGATTCTGACACAGTTCTTGATAGAAAAAAACCAAAACCTTCAAAGGCGTTAGATCGCTCATCTTCGACTAGAACGGGAAAAGTGACTGAATCGTTTGCATGCAAATTTTGAGAATAAGGCAGAAACGCTCACAAAAGGTGACTATACATTTTCAGTCAAATTTGTGGTTTTCAAAGCAATGAACACACAGTCCGAAATCTAAAATGTGTTTTTGAAGGTTTGAAAAGTTTGGTGTATTTCAGCTGTATTTACGGTACAAACAATGTCCAACTGGATTACATGGATGAATAGGACCAATTCGCATTGGATTTTAATCGATCACTAAAGCACCTGTGTTTTTAAATGTGTTTTCCATCTGTTTTCTGTCGCCTTTCTTTACCGGGCAGGGTTAATTATTTCCGATAAATCCAGTTTTATTGTTTCTGGTGATGATAATGCATCTTGATTGTTCAACAAGGGCTTTATACACACGCAATGATGATCTGCTCAGGCAGCTCAGGATAATATGGGTTTAAATGCACAACATTGCAATATTACATTAAATTCAGGTCGTTCTTGTTAAGGTCAGGGGTAAAAAAAGCAGGTACGGAAGGGTAAATGCATTAGACTTTGCTTAATTTCAAAAGGAATCTTGCGATAAAAGCTGTCGCTTGTATAAAGTAAACAAATATACAACAGCAAGTTTTATATAATTTGTCAACATCAAATTTTAGAAATCTTTTTGAAACTATGCTTTGCTTTTGAAATAATCTGATCTGTAATAATCTAATTTTATATAAATATAGCCTGTTTACTATTTGTATTGGCATTAAACGTGCCGGTATACTCAAAGCTATAAAACTTGTCTGGTTAGAAATTATAAACAGCAACATATTTTTCACTTGTTGGAGATTCTAAAAACTCTTCTGTCGGATTGCTTGTTTACAATCTAACAAGATTTTTTCTAGAAAATAATCTGGTGCAAATAGCAATTCCACTATATAATTAACTAGACAGATAAATAAATAAAAAATTGTAGAACCGAGAGCATCCAAAGAAAAATTTAGTTTTGTAAATTTGTATTATTTTCAGCGTCGGTGAGCAAGTGTATACCTATTATTCAATTTGTCATTTCCAGCTGAAAATCGAGACAACTTTGAGACTGTTTTTCGTCTGACCCGCGCCATAGAAAGCAGCAGTCACTCCTTTAATTAATTGAATGTTTTCTAAATGCCATCCTCATTAACGTTTTACTATTAAAATAACTGATCGTTTGTAATTTTGTCTCGTTTTTGTTAGACGAGATTTTATATTGATTCATCAGACAATAAGCTAGATGCTTAATTGAGAACAAGGTAGATGGATAGAAAATATTATAATCAACTGTTTTAACGACTCAGAGTTGTCTAAAGTGGATCTAAGTAATTAGGTAATTTCAGAGCTTTTTGATATTTGATTAATAATTTTTCATCTAATGTCGAAACAAGCTTAATTTGTCATTAGGCTAGGTATTAACGTGACGGTAACGATTGGCGTCTTTGAACTAGACTACACTACAAATCTCTGTTTGGCTGTACTAAGAATTACAAACATCAACAGTAGATTAAAACCCACCTATCTCCTAATTAAGGTTAACTAATAAAATATTTTTGTTTTTGGTTGTGCTAAATAGGCAAGCATACTAAAAAAATATTACGAAAATCTAGTAATAGGGAAATAGCTCGTCCCATAACAAATCTCAACGTTCAATACATGTCACCGAAGTTCCTAATGGCAGTACAATAACTAAATTACTTCTGAGAATATTCTCTACAGTCATTGCTGGGGATTGGGCATTTGAAGCCTATGGCAGGATCTTATGTGGTAAGCAGGATGGCGTATGATGAGTTTAATGCCAGTTTTATTTGTCTTATTGATCACAAAGCAGTGCCCAGATATCGAAAGCATTCACATGAAAAAAAACCTTCTGACCACTCTATTAAACTTAACAATACTCTAAAATATTGTAGTGCTAAACTCAAATTTACCCACTAAGGATGCCTCAATCAAATGAGATAAGTGCTTTAATCATACTTTAGCGTTATAGAATACAAGCATTGGTGATAAATGAATGCAGGCCTACGAGCAAGAAGATATAAGAAAATTGACTAGATGTACTCGATGTTCATTTTTGTGAAGAGCACTTGTTCTATGCACAATAACTGGGACAGGGCACGCTCATGATTAAACCAAGGTTTAATGTTGTCATGTTCTTCAGTTTTAATTTCTCCCATTTTGTACTCTTGTGACCGTCGAATCGCGTTGGTGGAGGCTGCTTGTTTGGCTAGGCGATTGTTACTGTAAATACTTACTTGGCCAGATACTTACATACATCTATATTACCTCTTGAGGTAAAAAGACTTAAGCAGAAACTGTATAAATTCGAGCCATAGAAACGGTCACAATCTGCTGTATTCCGACAAATACATATATACATACATACACGTACATAAATGGCCAATATCTTCTTAAAGAGGTAACGCTACTGTTCTAAGATCGTTTGTTGTTTTTGTAAGTTTAAAGGCCGATTGCACAAAAGAAACCAAATCTGTCACATTTGATTTTGCAATTAATATCTGATGCGCAGTTTCAAACTACACAAAACAGAGTTACAGTCTAGTTTCTACATCCACAGTTGAAAAGAAAACCAATGATAGAAACACAGAACAAAATATTTAACTTTAAAGGTCCCCCTTAGCTGTATGGTATCACATGCCCTATATAAAACAAAGATGGCAATCATGGTGTTCATTCCGCAGATTGATCACGAGCTCCAACAGTTTACTCATGTGCATATGGGCGTTATCTCTTAAGTATCAAGATAACCTTATACGAATTTGGCGTTGCTTGGTATTGTTCCATAGGTTTATAATATAAACTTTAACATTTTACGCAAAGGCTAATTAAATATTTTTGCATGCCATTGCTCCATATCCGTATACAGAAATAAATAATATTGATCCTTTGGATCAGTAAAAGTAGCAATAAATGTACTTTCTAATGCAAATACTTGCTTATACTGTTTGATGCATAGGGTTAAAGTACCTACCTGTGTATTGTAAAATACAGCGTGGCACAGAGCAGCGCCTAGTCACTATGGCAAATTGCCTCGTTTGCACGTCTTTCCGCCGGCCCTGAGTTTACAGAATATTTCTCGCAATTTCATTTGAATCATGTATAGCAGACGCAAGACTTGATGACAAACGGGAAAATAAAGATCATCAAAATGACTGTTGTGTACGATCTTATTTACGAATACCTAGAAACTTGCTCAAAGTCTGAACGGAAAAATCAATACTGATATTAACGGCAAATGTTCAAATGGCCATATTTGAATGAAGATCTACTACAAAATTCATGTTTCCAGTATCTAAGAATATCTTTTTATATTTAATGTGTGGGAGTTTCAAATTCACTACTCAACCAAGAGCATAAGAGGATTTTCTCATGTAGTACAGTTCAAGTGTGAACTAAAACAAGAATAAATAATTATTTGTTGCATTGAACTGAATGGCATTACTTCTTACAAACTTTAGAAGTAGATCTAATAGGAATTATCCGCTCATTAAACAGTGTATATCCTCGTTTGTACACGTATGATACCATCAACATACTCCAGCATATTAATTATTATCTCCAACAGACCTCAAAAGTAAATTCTGAGAAATCTATCTAACTAGTATTAATGCAAGTATGTCCTTTTATACAGTTTGACTGCGTACTATTTGATTCGAAAAGAACACTTTTTGAATATTAGTTAGGTAGGTATACAGTATAATTGAGGCTATCAGCGCGAAAACGCCCTAACCCACATTTTGTTTAAACTTACTTATTAAATGATAATTAGTTCAAAATAGTGGATTTCTACAGAGAAATTTTGATAGCCTCAGTTGAACTTAGAATAGTTAACAAATTTTCTTTCTTCTACATTAGAAATCTCCCCGTTTCTTCTATGTAAGATCACCAAAATAAATCAATTAAAATTGTAATAAAGTACTGTTAGCGGTATATTACTAGACTATGGGAATTATAGCATAAATAATTGATTATTAATCAGAAACGTAAAACAAATGAATTGTATCTAACAAAACTAATTATTCTTTGCTAACCTTAATGTGTTAATAAAGATAGTTCGAGGAACTAACTATACCACAAACCAATGTCGGAATTCTCAGCTTTAATAAATACAATTCCCGTTAAAAATTTGTAATTGAAGGTTAATTGAATGGAGGACAGTTAATCATAATAACAATAAATTAATCAACACTTTTGTCTTTATTAATTTTTTGTTTATGTAAGCATCATATAAAAACATTTAAGTTTTATTAACAAACAAAATAATTTAAACGATCAACGACTTTTAGTTTGTTTGTTTTCTTCATTGCTATTTTTTCATCTTTTTGTTTTTTCTTGCCGATATATCTGTAATGAAAGTTATTTTGGCAGCAATATTGACAATTTTCAAAGACTAGAATTCTAGAATGTAGAACTTTGTAACTGATAGCGTTATAAGCACTTTTACGGGATTCTAAGATAGGAAAACTAAATTTAAACTGTCTTGGTTTGCATTTGTATTGACGACATAGCAATCAAGATACATTTCGTACTAATACAAGTGATGGGCTTAGCATGAATCACTCTCTGTCTTAAGAAACTGAGATCTTATTGGAAGACGTGACACAACGCAGTTATGTTTAACAATTGAATAACTGACTCGAGACAACTTCATTCCCGGTCTAATGAAGATCTGAATTCTTTTCTTTGCCCATTTTCCATACTCTCCAAACTTGTGGGTTTGTAATATCCATTCAGTAGCACCATTACTATTTAATCAGTTCTCTACAACCTCTCAGTGCATTAGAAGTAACAAAAACAGAATGCAAAGATTGAGGGAGTCTATGTGACGACAAACTGGCCTACAGAAAAATTAAAAGTCTTTTGACATTCCATATATTTCAGAAACGGGAGGTTAACCATGGCAAAATCAAGCTAAACGAAGGCTTTTACAGCAAACGACGTTTTGAAATGCAGGACATTTCACTGATCATAGTTATACTTTCTCCACTGTTTGAGCACCTAAGCAACTCATTGTCATGCTTTAACTCTTTTATCTGCTTCTTAGTTAGATGAGAGTTTCTAAATTTAAACCCAGTCACAAACTTAATATCATACAGCTACCATAGAGGTCTTTTCAAGAAGAAGGTGGTAGCTCAAAGATACAGAATAATGTAAATGATACACCTGACAATTAGACAATGAAAATGGAATAAAAAGTAGCAACAAGAACTTTACCTTTGTCACGGCCTAAACTCTTTCCTTTTGTTTTCTCATTCCAATATTCAGATTTGAATTTTCTTTCCATCATTTGTGATATAGAAAAAAGGAGCCACACACCGAAAAATATTGAATGAATTTTGTTTCTTTTGCAAAAATATACTGTCAAGTTAACTGGATTACAGAATTTCTATTGTTAGTCTAGGGGGGTAAAAATCCATCCCCTTGCAATAGTTATTGCATAATCAGAATAATTTTGAGAAGCAGTAAGTAGAAAAACAGATATTTACTCAAAGGTGTGCAACAGGATTTAAATGGGGGACCATTATTTTTGTGTAATTAGCTGTATATTCAGATTTCGACAGTAATTATATGTGATGAAGTAAACGTAAAAAATATTAATCAACGTAGTAATTACATTCAAATCAATAAACAGAAGTTGTTTGTTAATTTTAAAAAATTGAACGTCTAAAATATAATTAAAATTGTATTTTTAGGACAGCAGTTAAGAAATAATTCTAAAAGATTTCCTTTGTTTTTTGTTTTAAAATTAAGACATAATTTGTTATGTTGTTACGTGTCTTAAATTAATTAATATAACTCCCAATAATTTTCACTCTTGATTGATTTCAATAAAAATTTCATAAATCATTTTATTAAATTTAAGAACCTTCTTCCCGTCATAAATAACTTAATTCATATAAACTTACACTACAAGCGCTTTAATAATCTGCTAAATTTAAATCCACCGCTTCACCTCCTACACTTTTACACGTCTTTTGTGTAATTTTCTCCCCTTTATTAATAACACCATCCAAAAACTTAATAGCTCTCCGCGGTATACCAAACCAGGTGATTAACAGATGTCGAAAAAAAATGTTTTTAGTGGCCAGCAGGGACTCCGGTCCTTCATTGGTAGGAACATTACAAACCACGCCTTTCCCTTTCCTGTTACACATGAAGAGACCCCAAGCGCACCATGTGTGGCATATGAGTTTGGCATGGACGACTGTGCAAGAAGTTAGAAAATCGTGCGGGATGTCGGACTTTTATTAAAACAGCAAATGGCTTAAATGACCCATAAAAGAACGTGCTGCCGATTCTTGCTGATTTTTTCTTTTTTTTTCTTCGTTTTTGTTCTTGCAACGACTCAGCTATTGCTACTGATATTAGCACGTTCGGAACGGAAACAGATTGTTAGAGAACGAGTTGTATTATTAGATCGAGATGATGACTTGGTAATATAAATGGAATGAGAGTATTATTAGATGCTTTTTGAACTTTACAAAATATGATGAAAGCAATATCTTTATTGTTTTTTTTTAAATATAATTAGGATTATAATAATAAGATATTGTAATAATGAACTTGGGAACTCACCAGATAAAACATTTTTTGTATGTTTCTTATAGACTTCCTTATTTCTATAATAAAAAAGAATAACAGATTGTTGTTTAAATGAAGTTATTTGTTTAAATAAATAATAATCGTTGAATGGCATTATGTTATTGATTTGTTAGACTTGGTTATTGAGATGTATAGTGTTTCTAGTGAAATATATATTAGGCGAAAAGGCACAAAGAAATGACACTCTAGTTTTGACTTTATGATAAAGAATTAAACAGAGACGTGTTTCAAGATTCATTGCCGTCGCAAATGTAAAAAACCGTTAAAGTTCTTGCTAATAACATTCAACAATCTTTCATTCATTTCCTGAAGACTAATTTGACATGAACAACAAACCGCCTGTTATTATCCAAAGATCTTCTTTTCTAAGCCTATACCACATATTATTGTCTAGAAAATCTTCCAAGTAATTTCAATAAGATAATTTAATTTCAAAATTAATTGTACCTTATTTCAGACTTTTAGCCTTTTTTGTGTATTCTTCAGTGTATTTTTAACCATAAACACTACATAATAGTTAAGAAAATTTATGTTTATATTATAATTTTTAATTTATCATTCATTAAAATACAAAACAGAAAAACTAATAAGCGCCATTATTATATCTTTATATCTTCTCTTTGTTTTTAAAATTTTGTTTATTTTATTAATACATGGATGGCATGACAATGGTTACATATATTACATAAAAAAAGAAAAGTAGCAAACAACGAACCTTCCTAAAAAGAATTTTAATTATGGTAGAATATGTAAATTAATTGGCAGTAAAGTGATACTTTAAAAACATAATCATGCTCTTTTTTACATATTAAATTTAAAATCTGAGACGGCAACTAGTTTTATCTGACAAACCTAGCTCCCGATGAACAGACGATTATGGACAGCCTAGCTCTGTATATTTTAATAACAGCATGCGATTGGGTTACCCCCGCATACAGCTGTATTCATAAACAATTTAATCTGCCAATTAACTAGTCGATAACTTTAAGCTACATATATTTATGAATATTGTTCTGGTATTCTCCAAAAGTGGGTGATAAATCTATCAGAACGATATAATGATCTTACCCCGAACTTGCTGTGTGGGCTGCAATTTACTTTTTTATTTATTCGTTTTATAGTTCTGTTTTGAAATTCTCCTCCGATTTAACGAGTTATTAATTGTAGATTATTTTCAGTTCTTGGTTCTCGTTTTATTTACTATTTGTTTTAAAAGATTGCGCTAATGAATTTAATTACTCTCTTTAATTAACAGCTTTACCTTTTCTTGTTGCCGTAATCGTTCTAGACAACATCTAAATTTTTTATAATAGCATTTTTGTCCACCTAGGTGTGTTTATTATGCGAATATAAAATTTCTTAATGTAAAATAATAACCTAACAAAAATTCCTTAATTGTGCTTTCCTGACATTAATGAATATAAAAAAAGCTATGTGACACCAGAATAAATATCCAAATTAATCAGAATTCCATTTAGCGATAGAATTTTATAGCTTCTCTTTTTATAACCAACTTAACAGACTTAACTAAGATGACTTTTACTTAGAAAACACTAGATTGAACGGAAAAAATACAGATGATCTGCTGATAGATATATAAATCGTTTGCTATAGGATACCTTAAAATTTCCAAACGTCGTTAACTTAAAAACCTAAGAGTAAACCTACCTTAATAAAATAAATTATTGAGAGTTAATTAGGAAAAAATGATAACATAAAAATGTGACGATCATTGATAGCATGTAATGTACAATGTAATTATGGCATCCTTTTACTTGTACGTATTATATAACATAGGAAGAAATTATAGTTTATTAGAAGTGAAGAAATCTGTTCAGCAATGCACGACACTGATGTCTTCTATTTGCTTTACAAGTATTTCCAGGCAGATCTGGTTCATATTTGTTCAACTACATGCTACATTTTTTATCATGTGTTGTCAGGTAATTGATCGATTAACCTGTAAGATGTAGTATTCATATATTCAACCATAATATGTTTCTACGTAGAAGAAATGGCATATTAATTGTTATCCAATAATCTGCAATATTCTTCAGGAAAGGTTTACTGTAACAGAAATTGTTGAAACACTACTATTACATATCTTTCAATGGAAGGTTTTGTGACCATCCAAAATTTCTGCAAAGAATCTGATTAATTTTGAGTTTGAAAAACTATTAGCATTATTCAATAAAAATCTTTTAAAATGGAAAAGTAAAGTATGTTGATTCCGTTCGGCGCGGAAGAATAAATCGAACATATTAGCGTTGCATGGTAGAAACTTCTCGGCTTGGGCAGGAAAACGTTTTGATACTGTCTTACAGAGAGTTGTACCTGAGTCACTTGCGCTTATTTACATCGAGGCCATAGACTCGTTGACTTTAGTATAGTATATTCACAGTCCTCTTGGAATACTAAACTCGTGAGCGTAAGTCGAAACTTGAATCGCTTGTTGCGTAGAAAATTTACTATATTTTCACCCTAAAATAAATTTATGATTTGCTTTGTATAGTTCTCAGTTAGTAGCATATTTGGTTTCCCAAAAATGATTTTTCTAAACGCCCAACTAAAACAGGTACCTATTTTATTTTTTCATTTTTGATTCAAGAAAAATGTTTGCAATACTCTTTGCTACTAAGTTTCTTTTAGACATTCTTCTTCTTAGTATTTTGATAATTGAAGCGTTCCTCGAAGCAATCTTGCAAATTGAGTTTTGGTTTCATATTAGTTCAATTACGTCCTTATGGCTTTTTATTATTAGTGGAATCCTAGGGCTATTATCCTGTAAATCCTGGAATTAACTTTAGTAAAGCCATCTTTCTTCATTTTCTTAGTAAATTGCAAAAAACTAGAATCTTCCTGAAGTGATTTATTTACTTCATGGCTTTTGCAGATTTTACAAATTTAAACTCTGGACTGGAAACACGCGGTTCGTTGACAGACACAAACTCAGTCAAAATGTTACTTGTTCAGTTGCATACCGCTTTTAAAGCGTTGAAGATCTTTCTGAAAGCTTTATTTCATAAGTAATTTTATATAATCAGCGCAAAATTTGTATTCCGAATAGCTGACTCATTACCAAATCATCATGGCATGATCTAATTACGTATATGTGGTACTCTTTGAATCTTCTCATACTTTTAACCCTATAGTTCTATAGGGTTTTTATGAACCGTTTATCGCATTCAAACATAGTGTTGCTTAAAAAACTCAGTTTATCAACCAACACATGTGATATAGCAATGAAATTAAGAAGTTTTGGTTTTTAATACCCAATTTAAAATTGCATTCGTAGACATTGTGCACATTACAGTTTTGTAAGAAATTTACCATGCTATTTTCAAGCTTGGTTGAGTCAGGAGGAGAGGAAAATAGTTTGGAAGATAATAGTGTGGGTCCTTGTGAAAGATAGAGTTTATATGAACACAGTTATTAGTCTTAATAATTTCAAAGATACAGCTGTTTGAATGTTGGTGCCCTAACTAAACCTTTCCTAGGCGATGAGTTTATTAACGGGCGGTGCATGAACCAACCGTAATAGACGACCGTGAAATGGGCCAACGTCTCCGCTCTTGACTCCTTTAGCTTATTGTTTATGGGAATGAATAAAATTGAAAGTCTACTTAACAAAGCCAAATAGACAGTCTGAATCGATTGTTTGCATTTTAAATATTGCTACTCGTATAAAAAAGTCGAGTTCAAGTTTGACGCATTTCTTGCTGTCGTAACACTTGTGTCATCTTAAGATCGTAGACACAACTACATTTCCGAAAGGGTTGAGTCACTGTAGTTTTGGTAGGAGATTTACATCTCCAAGACCTTTTCTTGTTTACGACCTTGTATCATTTATTACTATTGTATACTTTAAAAAAATTCAAACAGCTGTATCTTCAAAACTATCGAGGACCGTGTTCGCATAAACTTCTCCTGATAGTCGCCCATACTAGCATCTCCCAAAATATTTTTCTCTTTTCTTGATTTCTTGATTCACCTTGCATAAGCATATGCACAGCTACTATAAAAACACATTTAGCATGAGGAAATCAGCTGTAATTAGAAAGCTATCTGCTACCAAATAAGTACAAGATTTTTCATCTTAATATTTATATGAACATTAATGTAGAAGGCTTTGACGAAATAGGAACCATCGTTGAGACTGCTTTTCTTTGAACAGGTCGGCCAAAGAATTGTCTTCTAAATCAGATATTTCTAACCTTCAAATCCATTAGAAACCTTCTAACGAGAATATTTTTCATTTCAGATGTATGAAGACTGTTACAGCTTTGATTCTTTCACAACTACCTACCAAACCTGGCAAATAAAAAGTATATAATACAAAACCTAACCTTGCAACTCCGCCGTTCTATATGTACGTGTATTACATATATCAAATTGATAAGTGCTAGCAGTTGTGTGTTTGCCAGGTTCTACTGTATATCCGTTTTGTCTAATGCAAGGAAAACCACGGTCATTACATCTCGATTTTCAAGGCATTTTTACAACCAAAAACTACAATGACACAGTAAAGGTCTCTGTCTGTTTGAATAGATCTTTTTGACTTAAAGGTGTTTTTAGAACGATAAACTCTTTGGTATCTTCCAAAGCACTGGCATAACCAAATAGATGCACAATGCTCAGGATGGACAAAGGAGATGAAAATAGCATTCGAGCAGATGATTTAGGTTTAGATCCGCATTTAAAGGGAGATCTTCTTTGGTGTTTTAAGAGTTTTCTGCGATCCTGAAATAGAAATGACAAAAACATTTCTGCGATATTTCGAGTTAGCAACGTTTGCGTCGGTCAGAACGCGGACGGGTGACCCTGACGAACTAAGTAAAAATTGGAAACAAGCGTAGCATTCTTGTCAGGTGGCTCCATTACCTCATATGTTTCCGGTGCATGTACATATTCCTCTACGGCAAGGGTATGCCCGGCACCTCGACACTGGTGGTAGCCGGTAAAAGAGGAAGGATTAAGTTAAGTTATGTTTATCGACGTGTTCTTCTGAGTAGTTTAGATATTGGTGAACAAAGTCAGTTCCTTCCAATTTGTCTAGTCCCAATTCGTCTAATGCCATTTCATCTAATGGCAATTCGTCTAATTTCACTTAGTCTAATGTGCTGTTGTGTCTAATACTACTTTGTTTAATAGTCCATTTTGTCTAACTCCAGTTTGTTTATTTAATACAACAAAAACTCAAGTAGCAAATAATATCATCTTCATAATAGTTATTTATGTTATAAGTTGGTGTGACAATGAAATTAGACAACATGGAGGAAATTCTAACTGTAAAGTGCATCGAATAGGCACAGACAGCCCATTGAGTTATTTACAGGTTTAGGGATTGGTCATTGCATAATCTTGGACAGTGACTAAATCGCAGGACTGATAAACCCGCGTGATGGAAGCTAATGTTTATATTTATGTCGATAGATTTGGCCTTACCAGAACTAAGAGGAACAGATTTTAAATAAAATTTTTCAGAGAATTTGGTTGAAACAATAAATCATTGGATTTCCTAATAAACGGAAGAAAATTAGAGTGCATAGAGCATTGGATGAAAGATGCAGCATGGTGCTAAGAAAATTATATTTAAAATGCAAATCTACAGCATTATTGGCATTCTATGTATTGTCCAAAATTGATGTTATTCATAAGCAACTGAAAACTATCTTTGGTGATTTTGCTTTCTCTACAACTCGATAAATAAATAAATAAATCCATAAACGCTGCTGATTTGCGAAAATCGTTGCAGGTCTCACTATTAGACATAAGAAGAAATATTTAAATATGTAAGAGCTTATATGTGAAATTGAAAGCTTTTAGTTTCAAGCATCTCCACTAATACAAAACATTGAAACTACAGCTTTGCTACGTATTTTACAGAATCTTCAGAAATTCATGCCTGAATGGTAATGTTGCCCTCCTAATACTTCTCGTTCTTTCCGTTTCTACTGCTATCTGTGAAAAAAGGTTTAAGCAAGTTAAGATTAATTAAGAATTTTAAGGTGTTTGAAAAACACTATTTTGAAAGATGATTTGTACGGTTGGTTTTATGAAAAGGCATTAAATTTGTTTTCAATCTGCTTCTTACTTTTTTCTGGCATTTATGCGTAAATAACTGCAACGGTTTCTTTAGTACCATACATGCAAGCACCGAATCTTTTTGTCAAACTGTACTTCTTAGACGAAATTATTTAACCAGTACTATTTAGTCTAAAAACCTAACTCATCATATACTATATCATAATGAAAGCCTTAGTTATAAATTGCATTGAATGATGTATACAAGAATTATTTAAAAACAATTGTAGGTTATCATATTATGGTTTTTTCCAAAGGCACATGAAAAGCTAGTTACAGTACTGTCCAAAAGTCTCAGTTCATCTCCACTCATTTGCATATCATGCGGAGGAGATCTTTCTTACTATCGATAATTGACTGAGCATGGCAGTTTAAATGATATCGCAAATTATTAGAGTTATCCACTTTAAACCCGCTACAGTAAGTCAGCGGACAGGTCAATCTCTCGTTGGGCCCTGGAGGGTCTTATCCAAATTACATAAACCTGTTCCAAAGGTCAAACAACCATTCTGTTTAAATATTTGCGACGCACTTTCTGTCGCTTCTGCCTATTTTATTATTTGTTTTTATACTGTTAGGGTTTCTTCAGGCGCCAGGTACTTTTATAAGTGTCAAAGCACCAAACCCTTTGCCAATGAATAGTAAATCAAAGGAAAAGTATTCTGTTTAGAAGAAAATATTTGACGGACGGGCGAATGGACGGAAACAACCTTCGAACGAACGGATGCAATGAAAAGTTAATGGAAACGAATAGCAAAGCTTGCAATCAATGATGACAATTATGGTCCAACCTCATGTGCAGGGTGCCCAACTTCGAGGTAAAATGCAGGGTATCTCAGAAAGTAGGAGAGCAAGAAAAAACAAATTAAACTTTTTTCTGCTGATTTCACTAATGCAATCAGAATTTAAACATTTTTTATTGTTAATAATAATAATAATATTGAAGCTTAGAGTTGTGATTATCCAAAAATTAATATTAAATTGATTCTCAGTAAATTAATAATAGAATATACTTAGTATACTACATATAGAAAAATTAGATCTTGGGTGGGATCCGATCCCATTGAATCTGCAATCTAGCATTTGTGAGTATGAATATGAAAGAGGTCAAAATTATCAAAATGGCTGTAATTGGGGATCATTAAAAAAATTTTACATTTATTGTAACAGATACTCAAATACCATATGGCCTATGCAAGAAGACTAATAGATCAGGGTTCATCTTAATATTTAAATACGAAAACAAACCTTTAGGCATTTACTACTATTCAAGACATCAAATAAAAAAGCATTTCTCAACCTGGTCGACTGTAAAACGACTCTCTACGCAGTAAAATCAGTAATTAAATTAATTAGCAAGCTAAAAAATAAACTGAACATTTTGACAAATTCTAGTAAACTAGTACGGTAGTCATAGATTGTGTTTATCAAAAATGTTAGCACTCACCGACATTATTTTCTTGAATCTCTGTAGTCTAAGCAGAAGCAAGAGTTCTAATTGGGGAAATAACTTGGTTTAAGTTAATCCTGACTTTCTTGAAATTAAGTAAATGTCTAAATGATTTCTAGCTGCCCATTAAAAGAGAAGAATCTGAATAATTTTGTGTTTAGAAAACTATTAGCATGAACATGATCGGGAGAAGATTAAACTGAACACAGAATTGCATGGCAGAAACTTCTCGGCTTGGGCAGGAAAACGTTTTGATACTGTCTTACAGGGGGTTGCACCTGAGACACTTGCACTTATTTACATCGAGGCCATAGACTCGTTGACTTTAGTATAGGATATTTACAGTCCTGTCGGAATACTAAACTCATAAGTTATTTTGGTACAAATACATTAGGTCTACATTATATGGAAGATAGGATCATGGATTTGATTATTAGTTTGACCAGAATAGTTGTTTACATTGTGCAATTATAATACGACATTGGTTTTAATTACTATAATGCAATTTTGCAAATGAACTATAATTTTTGTCTATTAATGTTTATAAATTTATAAATATCAAGTAAATCAATAAGCGTAACTACTTATAAAGCTTTTTGAGACGTACATTTAATCAGAAGGTCTTAATGACAGTATGCGTTGCTACTCTACCCGCATTAATTCTTTTGTTTTATTAGTTCTCATCGGACTTTTAACTTAATAACATCATAACCATAGTTATTTTTAACCTTCTCGCTCAAAACCACACAATTAATTTCTAAACTAAAAAAAGAAATAAAGCAAACCGCTAATCATAAATCTATTTTTGACTCAAAAACGTGTCTGTAATTATAACACTATTTCAATGAATCATGTACCTACAATAATAAATACAAATTACGGTTCTTCCTCGTTTGCTCGCCTTGTTGTAATTAAGGTGGATATATCAAAATAATAAAACAATTATAGATTCGTTACACACTGTTTCTGAATATGCCCTCCTAATGGTACAAACCACGCGATTTTATTAATTAGAATTTTAACTTAAATTAAATTTGTGTGCTTAATTGCCGACTGTTTTCTGTTATTGTAAGTTAATTTGAATATGTATCTACGTCAAAATAATAACGAATCTGTGCGGAAGTTTTCTTTTACCTGTTTTAATTTTCGCGTTACTGGCAGCAATAACAGTTACACAATGGAAGTAACAATAAATAGATTAGCGAAATAATTAAGAGCAGTGTTTACATACAATTAAAATTCTTATACTGTTATAAATGCAAATTTTGCGTGAGTTGGTAACATTATCTAAGGGTATAAAAATACTTAAGGGTAACGATCAAAGCGCGTATAAATTGCTTGTTATAAAACAGTTTTCAGAAGTGGAACGCGTCGTTCACGTTACGCACAACTAATAATTATAATCGCATTTTATTTCGAAATTAATAAGAGTTAAATTGAATTTTACGACTTAAGTACTTAAACCTAATGGAAAGCAATCGGTATATGTTAACGAGACATGTGCGCTTAACTTTTTATTACATATATACGTAAATTATTTTTCATTCTTTCATGTAAAGTATCGATATATTACAGTATTTATAATGACAAATTTTATTATTGAGCGTTTTAATAACGGCAAAGTCCTTTTAAGTTGACTTCAGACAGAATACAGGCGATATTTATTGTGAAACAATATTATCAAAGTAGAAAGTGTTGCTTGTAACTATTTGAATAAAATTTTGATTATTGATGTTGATATATAATGCACGGATATGATCCTTGTAATAATAATGGGCAGAATACATATTGGCAATAACTGACAATATCTACAGTTTTAATTGATCCATACGTGATATTTTGTTTTGTCTCAATTACTCCGAAGTAAATATTTATAAAATTGCTCACTTGGTTGGTAATCGTCATTTCGTTTAAATATCAAAGGTAAGTAAGTCCATATAAAGGCATTTATCAATAAAAGAAAGAACAGAGTAAACTGAAACGAATTTTTAAGTCAGGAAATTTAAGACTATTTAAGAATATAGTCCTGAAGAACAGGCAAACTATTTAGAACAAAGTTACTGAAGTTTCTGGTTTTAGAAGTAAGTACAAACTATTAGAACTGCCCATGTTTGCAGATTTGAATAAATTCGATTATTTGGACATTCTGTAGATACTCTCAGGAAATGTTAACAAGCTGGTAAATGCATCAGCAAACAACAAGGAATGTTTACCTTCCACATGTACATAAGCTTATCCCAACTATCAAATACAACAAAAATAGTTAACGAAATGTTAACCAAACGAAAAATAATTTGAAAAATCCTACCTACTTACTAACACATCGTTCAATAAGTCCCGAGACTAACCCAGAGATGGTGCTAGTAGTACCAAACTAGCCACGTTTCCCTAGAGTGCAAACCTTCACATGAAACGTGTAAAAATTTCACGTCGATTGGACCACAAACAGCAGAGTTATCGAGGTTAGAGTAAAGTCACTTTGTAATTTGTTTGAAAAATGGAACAAAGCGAGTTTCGCGTGTTGATAAAACATTGTTTTTTAATGGGTAAAAACACCGTAGAAGCCCAGCAATGGCTTGAGAAACGTTACCCGGACTCCTCTCCATCCAAATCAACGATTTGTCGTTGGTATGCTGAGTTTAAACGTGGTCGTACGGACACAAACGATGCGGAACGTTCGGGTAGGCCTTTGGAAGCCGTTACACCGGAAAATGTGAGTGAAGGATTCAAAATCGTAATGAAAAATCGCAAAGTAAAGGTCCGTGAGATTGCAGAAATGACACAGATATCATCTGGAAGCGTATTTACAATCCTTCATGAAAAATTGAGCATGAAAAAGGTTTTTTCCAAGTGGGTGCCGCGATTGCTTTCAATGGAACAAAAACAGCAACGAATCGACGATTCAGAGAGCTGTTTATCGCTATTTACTCGCAATAAAAAGGATTTCCTGCGTCGATACGTGACCATGGATGAAACATGGATACATCATTTCACTCCGGAGTCGAATCGGCAATCATCTGAGTGGCGCATGGCTGGCGAAAGCCGCCCAAAGCGTCCAAAAACGCAGCAATTTGCTGGCAAAGTCATGGCGTCTGTTTTTTGGGATACACATGGCGTCATTTTCATTGACTACCTGGAAAAAGGTAAATCGATCAACAGTGATTATTATATTGACTTGTTGGTACGTTTGAAGGAGGAGATCGCAGCAAAACGACCGCACATGAAGAAGAAAAAAATCCTTTTTCATCAAGACAATGCACCACGCCACAAGTCCACGAAAACAATGGCAAAAATCTACGAGTTGGGCTTTGATTTGCTTCCCCACCCCCCGTATTCGCCAGATTTAGCCCCCAGCGACTAC
The DNA here is from genome assembly GCA_011009095.1 of Ignelater luminosus. Taxonomy (NCBI): domain Eukaryota; kingdom Metazoa; phylum Arthropoda; class Insecta; order Coleoptera; family Elateridae; genus Ignelater; species Ignelater luminosus. Next base: position 180,355 of record VTPC01090046.1, read on the forward strand.
TGGCTCTTTGCTGATCTCAAAAAAATGCTCCAGGGAAAAAAATTTGGCTCGAATAAGGAGGTCATTGCCGAAACTGAAGCCTATTTTGAAGCAAAAGATAAATCCTTCTATGAACATGGTATAGAAATGTTGGAAAGGCGTTGGAAAGATTGTATCACTCTAAAAGGAGATTATATTGATGAATAAAAATGATTTTTGAAAAAAAAATGTTGTTTTCGTTGTTAGTCTCGGGACTTATTGAACGATGTGTTATATCTAACATTGTGATGTTTTCTTTTAACTGGATCTCTGCAGGAAGTCTACAGGCACAACAAAAAAATAGCAAAAACAATAATAATGATAATGAATTCAACAATATATCTGCAGTTGTAATTTAGATAGCATTACTTCACTCGAAGCAGTTTCGTTTCTATATAAGATTAATACAATATTTCTTCATGTAAATTCAATGTATGCAATGTTACTTTAACCATATACGCTCTTCGTATAATAACACAAGTTATTTATAAACATGTAAAACTTCAGAACGGCCAGTTCTTCGATGAAATCTAAAGCTTGCAATATAACGGATATATGAAAACAAATCAGAATATTGATTGGCCCACCAAGAAGCATAATCAAAATGTATAATTTATATTTCTTGTTTGAGAACGTGAGTCTGCGTTGTACATATGAAATCGAGATGTAATAAGATGTCTATCTAAGTCTCAATGTAATTTTATGATGCTTTTTTAGCTAGTTTCCTATTAAGCCAACCTCTTCTACGAGCGAATAAAATTAGATTAAACCAAAACGAGTTTAAAATAGCACAAAACTAAGCAATAACAAGCATAAATCTTTTCCCACAGGTGCGTGAATTCCTCACTTAATACTACTCGTGTTTTAGTTGCCTCCAGAGAATTTCCTTATACAAAACAACAAACTTATACATAGTATAATAACTTGTAGATTGGCATTTGTAAACATGTTTAGAAACGATTCTATTTAAATGTGTTAAGCTAGATTTAATTACAGTTTTAATGTCTTTACAGAAATTACTGAATTATTCATTGTGAGAAAAATAGCGACAATTGTTATACAGACACACACACAAACACTTAATGAATGGTAAAGAAATAAAAGTAAACACCTGATAGTTTACAAAATTCATTCATTACTAATAGCAACATCATTGCCCCTTCTCAGTCACTAATTACAAAATGACTTTGTATAAAGTGGCTATTGATGTCAATAAATTATTTACATACATGATGGTATAATTAAATACAAACATCGCATTCACATTTAAACTTTAGAAGTATCTTATAGAGAATTGTTCTATTTATATTATCAGGTAATGAAACCTTTTCAAAACTTCCAAATTCAACATAATAAATTTAACGACATAATTAAGTTGACTTTGTCGTAATTTTATTTTCCACCACTTCGCGTTTTTGTCATCGTGCAATTTTGTCGTTACGGTTTTGTGCTTTACACTTTCATGTTGATTATATTGTCTCACATGTCTTGACAAAATTACCTCCACAGACTTATAAAGAAATTATAAAACTTGACATTGTAATTAAATTGTATTTGACCTCTTGTTCAGGGAGAGAGTCGGGCAGACAAAAATGTTTTTTAGCTGGAATATATCATGCATAATTATTCTCAACATGTTGACCGGCCTAAAATATCATTTCAAATAGACTTTTGTTTCTGAACTACAAACAGCAATAGTCAAGTTATAACATTCAATAGCAAAACAAAATCAGAAAACCTACTCTAAAAATTCTCTTCTAAGATTTGATTTCATTTACAACCACTGTTCGATGAATAAGGTATCTATTATAGTACAAATTTTAGTCAACAATGTAAACTAATGCTTTTACTCATTGTTCTTTGCGATTCTCTAATATTTACATTCCTCTCCATAGATAGTGCTTATTACATGTACGGTCATAGACGCTACAGGCGGTAAATCTATTATAAGGCAAATATATTTAGATATGCAAAATCAATAGCACAAACTCTGCATGTAACACCGCTGAACTACTCTTATGCTAGGCATCTAAATCCCACTGATATATTTTATCCAAAAGCTAGCTAAACAAATCTTTTCTTAAACTTGATACCATTGTCACTGTTATGCTAAAAGAATTTGAGAAAATCGTATCCCTGAACACTAATTATTATACAATGACCAAACAAGTTTCTTCTCAATCTAGTAAAGGTAAGACGAAGAAGTGGCTGCACTTAGTTCAAAGTATTGGTACGGAAAATTTAAACAAAAAATTTCAAAGTTTGCTTAAGAAACTAGGTAAGTCACTATACCATTAGCAGATCACCTAGAAGATTGCAAATCACAACCGCAACAAAGTTCATGTCTTGAGTCTTACACATGACCAAAATAATTAATTTTCTTAGCTTAACTGCATTTAAAAGTTTCAGTGCCTTTTTCGGGTGACAGAGTATTCTATCATGTCTATGCCTATGCCGTCACCCTTATCAAATCTTAAACATTGATTGTCCTTCCTATTCTTTTCCTATTGTCTGAATTTGCCCAAATACCTCTTCCGCGTAGCTTCAAAATTGTCATTTTGGTGGACATGTTAATACCATAGTATGGCTTGACTGAAGAAGATATGGTTACCAAATCTTGCTTTTATTTTTGTTAATTGTGCATTATTAATCTTAAAGAAACCTTGATTATGTCATTGCTTACAAGAAGACTCCTGAAGCACGCAGTCATCTAAACCTAGCGATCTGCAGGAGAAAGAAAAGGACTTCACCATTTCAGCGAGAGGGATTTCATTTGAAAGAAACCGCATTCGAAGGGAATTCAATTCAAGAGAGTCAAAGTGCAGGAGCCGCTGTCACCTGTCATCAAAACGAGTTTAAAAACTGGCACGTAATAATTTAACCAATTCATCGTGCAACAAGTTTAAAAGTAGCCGACATCCAATTAGACTGAATATACCCACTAAAGAAAGAAAATTATTTTTTTATAATTTTGACATTTATCTTACACTTAAATTAAAAAATTAAAAGGTTTTTAGCATAATTGATCAAAGTTGATTTGAATGAAAAATTATTGGCTTAAAGTTTTGAAAAACAAACCAATTGGAGAGATGGAGGCATTTGGTCTATCTACTAAAGGATCCTCAAAGGATGAAAACACTCAACGCCAAAAGAAGATCTCGAGATGGTGATGACTGTGTACCTAAATTTTGATCAAACCAAGAACGCTTCAACGCATATTTACACCGCTCCTAGTGCTAGACCACCACGTACTGCTCCCAACTTATACCGTATTCATTGCAATAAATCAACTTTTCTTCCCTCGCTTCGAAAGACCTTCGTCTGTTCGACTGGTATGTCAAGTTCAACGGAAACATTGACCCAGTTTCCTTTTTGGAAACAATGGAAGAAATCTGATTTCGTTACAATATCTAAGAAGATATCTACCTTTTAGCCATAGTTCCTGAGATGTTTTCCGAAGGTGCTTTATACTGATACCGCAATAATTATAAACAATGGACAATTTGGAAAGATTTCAAGGGCGACTTAATTGATTTCTATTTACCAACCGACTATCAGATTAACTTAGAAGACTAAAGAAAAAACAAATCCGTGATGAACTACGTCAATGCACAATTTTGGTGCACAAAATGTACTGGTTATATTGCAATTCGTTGCTCAAATATCGTCTCTATAGAATCTGGCTCCCTAGAACTATCCGTGCTTGGTTTACTAATGCTTCTCATTTGATGGGTATTACCATGCAAGATTTCATTTTTTGTGAGTAGTTCTATTTGGACTTACTAGGTTTAGAAAGCATCCTAGGTATGTTGTTTGTGTAACTCCTTCAAAAGGTATGTGGTTACATAGAACATGCCCTTTTCTTTGAGCTCGTTGCTAATAGCCGTAATATTTAGTTTCATGCCGTATTGCTCGCAAATGTTAACTAACTTAGTCAAAAAGCGTTTACCCTTCTAAAGGATCAGCCAATAGCACTCTATCACCAACACATCTCATGTTATTAAAAGGCACATCATAGGCGCCGACTTTTCAAGATACATGTGGGTGCATAAACGTTTAGATAAGTATGAGTATAAATATGTACATACCCCTTTTAAATAAAAATTACAATTACATGCCAGTACAAAAAGACTTTATTTATATTTACAGAAAATATAAATTTAGATGTATACACAGAAATGTAGACGTAAACAATTTACAAATATGCGACAGAAAAAAAATGAACAAATTCCTTAAATTTATATTATCAATGGATAGGGGTACACGTACCTATACACCCACGAAAGTCGACGCCTATGATTCACACACAAACACCTCCTACAAAGATTTCTTCCTCCATTATTCACTCAAAGGTTTATTTATGTACTGCTCAAAATATATTGTAGACAGCAATAAAGATGGCACACAATCATGTCGCATTCTTTGCCGTAGGGCTATTTCTTCTTAGAACTCTTGCTCTACTAATATTACAGCCTGTTAGAACTACTATAAGTTGGATAGTTTTATGGATAGAAGCACTATAAGTGGCTGGTATTCAACACTGGCATATCAAAAAACATCTACAGCAAAAGAGAAAGATAGAAGATACAAATTTAAAAAAGCAGGAAATTCAAAGGCATACATAGTATTGGGTACCACCATACAAAGAATGAAAATTTCAATAACAACTTCTTCAGTCACTTTAAAAGTTTCTTCAGGAATACGCAAAACAAAAGGAATATACATAAAAAGACAGCAACATAAGTTATGAACAAGCTTGGTGTGAACTACGTCAGAGCCAAAAATCTTCTGGTTTTCTAAAAATAAGAGAAGGAAACAAAAGTGGATAAGTAATACAGCATTGATTTTTTGACTCGGGTAGAATGGTCAACAACGGTGCGACGGTAGTATCAAATTTGGAAGCTGGACTGGAAGTACATATGACTGCATTGTTATATATATATCGGGGTTACCCTTCATCTTTTGTGATATTAATAGATAACTAAGGCCTAGTCGTGCACAAGTATTTGGTGGTTTCAAATCGCATCCTGTGGGATTACATTGCTAGAAATATTGCGTGAGAAGAATCTAACAGTCTTTAGTCTTTTTCACTAAAAACTTTTTTGGTGGCACAGAGAAGTTAAGGTTGGAACACTAAAATGCAATAGATTAGAAAAACCAGAGAGTTGAACTTAAACAAGCTTTTTTTCTGGTCGTGTAAATTCAAGAGTAACTTCAATATGCGCCAGTCATCATGATTAACACTATAAGACTGTAGGTACTACCTTATAAAGCAAAAAGGTTCTAACTTTGAAAATCGTAGTTTTGAGATATTGAGTGAAACGTGTATGGTTTCTTCACATTTGTATAGAATAAAGCATTTTAAAAGATGGTCACTTATTTTCAAATTTAAAGCTTTTTTGTTTGGCATTTACATAGATTTCAATGCAAAAAATTCAGCAGTGCCCTAAATTCAGACCAAAATCTGAAGTCCCCAATGAAGGAGCAAGAATCGACCAAAAAGCAAGCTCTTTGCTATGCCATTAACGTCGAAACTTCATTTGTTACTCAACTAGCAGCATGCTTAGTGAACCATGATTTTGATAATGAACAAATTGCAAGGTCATCACTTAACCAAGATCACAAACATATTCACCTGAATCAGGTTCTTAAGCATACTGCTAGAGTATTTAGAGACTAGCAGAAATGGCACGTACCTGATGGTAAATGATGCCGTCGTCGCATCCTACAAACAAACCAATACATAAATGCTTTTGGCTGTAGTGTAATGCCTCTTTGTCTATTTTATCTTACAAAAAGAGAATGGAAAATTATCTTAACTATAATTGTTCTGAATATAGTTGGATGCATTCTTAAAAACAAATTCTGATGAAACATAAACTTTTTAGTAAGGGAGCATTTTCGTTAATCCTATTGATATGGTAAAAGATTGGTTGAAGAACAACAGACTTAACTCTATATATTTAAGATCTCTGATAATGATAAGGGATCATAGAAAGAATACGTACAGAAGTTTTAAGAACAGAATTAGGAAGATTAATGAGCCTAAGCAGTGCTTGTATGTCACCATTCTCATTTGACTGTCTTTCGTAACCAGTACTGACCTGTGACGGTCACTTTCAACTTTAATATCTACGAGTACAGAATATTTTAGAACAAAAATGGAATTAACTGTAAGTGGCAAAATAAATAGATTTATATTATTTAGAGATTATTATTTTAAATTCTTAAAAAGAGATTGCTAAGAACTTCCTTTTTTTTTCCTTAGTCTAATGTTCTCGTGGAAACTTGAACTCGTTATTTCTAACAGATTTTAAACATTTATAAACGTAAATGAAATTATAAAGCGTTCAGCTTTACTTATCGGAACGAAATGTAGGCGTAGACCACGTAGTACGTGAAGGTAAATATAAACTTTCAGCCGCAAGAGATACCTATATTCTTTATTAAAGTAAATGTGGGAATCATTCCTTTGTTTTTGTTACGCCTTGTTAACTTTCCGACAATGTGATCAAGTTTTTGCGACAGCTTGATCTGTGTTGCCGTTTCTATCACAAACCAACTATTCTACCTACCTGCCCACTATATTATTATGAAATGGAAATTATGATTATATTATGAAAATAGAAAAAGTTAACCTTCTTTTGTTTTTTACCTAAAAATACTTAAATTAAATTTTAAACCCGACTTTAAAAAGCTAATGAACACAAAAAATGACAAAATAATAATGTTGCTCGGCTTTTTTAAAAAGAACACATTAAAAGGTAATAAAAACCAATAAGTTATCAGATTATACCATGACCACCCACGCGTTAAAGATAAGGGAAAGGGAAACATAATAACAAACCTCCCCGTCATCACTTGTCAAATGCACAATAAGTAATGTATTATGCATTCTCATATCTCTCACAAAATCAGTCTCTTGTACCTGCCAATCATAGTTCTGCATCTTCTTTATTTGATTTTACGATTATAACGTTCACTGGTCACTCTGATCGTTTTGTTTTAAAATGGTACGGAGTTTGTGATTTCGTAAGAGCAAAATTATTCGGGATGTCTATGTTTTGTATTGTTTAATTTATATTGCTCGCTATTATGTGTTCAGTGATTTGTCGTGCTGAGCTTGGCTATCTTGATTTTAATTTTTGTTTCAATTTGCATAAGAACTGCAATGGCAGCAAATGCAGTAAGATATGTGCTTTTTGTATTACTTATTTTGAATGTCAGAATATAGGGAAAGAAAACGTAATTTATGATTAGCTGTTTACGTGCACTAATTGCATGCAAAGAGTCAATTCAATGTTCAAAATACCTACATCAGAAAACTGTCACTATTATTCCTGAACACAATACAAAAGTATAGCATTACTACAGTTATGTAGTGAAATGACAAACCCAAACTAAATTGTTTAGAAATCTTGATTCACAAATGTAAGATTAATTTCTATATATAGGTACTTGTACATACCAGAAAGGTATGTAACAGTAAACTCACTTGAAAACATAATTAAAAAAATGATGACCTTTGAGTTTTGTTTTTGTTTGTAAATGCCGGTCTCTAGCTAAACCTACTGAAGTCAAAGTATGGAGATCATGAATATTAAAAAAAATGATGGTTTTCAAAATCTACATATTAAAACCATACTTTATTGAATCCATTTCGTTTGTTAGTATGAAACAAATTATTGTTACGTTTTGACAAAAACGTGTATTTATTTTTAATATTTATTTTTACTTAATTTATTACAATTTATTTCCAGAATTTATTTACACTAAATTATTTATTTAATTATGTACAAAAGAATTTATTTATCACTAATTAACATTTATTGACTGTAGAACTGCTTGGGCTTGATCAAGGCAGCCTTATATTCGTTCCCGCGTTAGTTCTCGATGGGGCTAGAAGATTCCCGCCATTTTCCTGCACATTCGACAGTGAGAAGCTCTGGATAGTTCGAGACTTCTTCGGCACGTTCGACCAGCTTGTTTGCGACTCTTCGGGACATTTTCTAGTATATTCGAGGGGTGGTGCGTTACATTACTATTCAATATGGAAAGGTAGTCAACTCATACACTTCAAATCTGAATAATAGTGTCATGGTTTCTCGATATAAAAGGACTCTTGATTCCCTATACTTGGAATTGCTTTTAGACACTTTGTGTAAGATTATTCGACCCTTGTGAATTTCAATAGTAACTGTTCACAATTAGTTTTACGAATGACAGGTTTGCATGTAACTATTCGAACAGCGTATAAAATGATTCCAACCACGCAAATTTTGAAATTCTGAGAATAGCATTCTCCCGCCAAACGTAAAGCAACATAGAAATAAGTATTGAAGATTCTTTAAACGAATGGATTGAGAAGATACCTTGCTTGATGTATAGGTCAATAAAAAGTCAGTATACCGTCAAATTGAGTCTCATGCATTTAACTTAGACAAATTTACTGCTACCATCTATTTCTCCTTCAATCTTCATTTGTAAAAAAGTCTTTGGCTTTTCACAAATTGTCATTTTAAATTTTTCACTAAGTTTCGTTAATATCTTTTTCATTTCACTTTCTGTAATATTTGCATCAGGTGCATAGATTGCAATTGTGACTAAAAGGTTTTCATTTGTAAAGATGCACGTCTCTGTTTTTAATCCCTTTAGATTTTTGCTTTTCAATAAGCATATGCTTTTCACTTCTACCATCTAGTTTATATAGATAACCAAGTGTCTTGCTATATGCTTTGCACCCAAATGTTTGAAAATTTGCTATATTAGGCCTTTTAGAATTCCATTTTCTTTTTGTTGAAGTAACATCCAGTAATACATCTGCAGGGCTTCTCTCTTCTTTTATTAAAACCTTAGCCTTTTCCATTAATGTTCTACTTAGCCTTTCAGCTCTTCCATTTAATTCTGGTAGATGTGGGATTCTAAAGTCTAAATTAATACTCACTTTTGTTTTTGCATCACATCTTCAAGTCATCTTTCTTGTATTCTTTACCATAGCCGCATCTAATATTCAAAAATTCCATTTTGCATGTGCCTCTCTAGCATATCTTCTTAAAACTTCTTGAGCCTCACTCTTTTATTTTTTGAGTATACCATTCCAAAATGAGTATAACCATCCAAAGTCGTCACGAGATATCATATAATAAGGCTTTATTTAAAATGCACTTTTCTGCTTCTACTCTTCCTACTAAATCTGCGTTCTGCATTTATGCTCTCACTTTCTTTTTCTGCTACAACTTTGTTACATTCGTTAGATCTTAGTTTTTTATTTTCTGTACTACTGATAGGAAATGATACTTGTGTGTTTTCTCTATTAGCTGCTTCTTCATAACTGATTGTTTTCAGTTTTAGTACAGTTTCTAGAATAACTGTCCAATCTATCATATTTACATTGTATACTCTATTCCAAATCTATCCAAACAGTAACCCTAAAAGTCGATAGAAATCACCCTGAGACAATAAAGACAATCTTCACCAAAAAGAATTTTCTTCACATGAAACCATCGTGGGGCTTCTTTTAGCTTACATTTGCGTATTAGTACCTCTGTACCTTCTTATACTCACCATTATTAAAAATCCGACCTAGAAGACGAAAGTCAAGAAAGTTAATTCGAGAGACATGCAGACGTTCAGATTCTAGACATCTGAAAACATGGTCCTATCTGTGCTATGTAACTTCACTTTGGGACCATATCTCTTGGTATAGTGTTTTACAGATATGACTTCTTTAGCGGGAATAGAAAATACATAAACTTATCGTTTTTGCCGGAATTACGAAACCGAAATATGATCAATAAACTCGCAGATGAGTTTTTTCTCAAGCGCCTGCTAATGTTATCTGAACTAAAAAGCTTGTACTGTAAATTTATTTGACCTATCAGAAGTGAAGAAAGATTGAATACTAAAGAAAAGAATTATTTTTAGCAGTCGGGGAAAATTACTCTTACGCTCTTTGTGAAAAAAATCCTTCAAAAGTAAAAAAATTTCTTCTAAAAGTATTTTAAGTAGCTTTCACGAGAATTTCAATTGTAAAAATCTTTTAGGATAATGTATAACAAAGATTTCCATTTTTTTTGGAGTATTACAACCACGTTATCGCGTACGTACTATATTGTCAGTGTTTCACTTCTTTTTTCAAATCTAGGTAGTTATGGAAGCTCTAAAACAAGATGGTTGACTCGTTATTAGATATCAGATGTCCACGCTTTAAGTTAGGTTAGCTATATGCCTGCAGTAAAACAGAATGATGATTCACAGAACCCAAAGATTTGCTTCAGATACTGGACGGAATCACCAGATGAAGACCCATGCCATGAAAAAAGACAAACGGTACTGGAAACGAAAACACATCATCACAATGCTAGCCTGCTGGAATATCACATCGTGGAACAGAAAGGATCAAGAAATCATACTAGAAATGAACAAACACCAAATAGATATCTGTAGTTTGTCCGAAACGAAAAAGAAAGGACAATGTACAACTACATATGAACATAACTTTCTAATCCACAGTGAATAGGCTAAACAAGACGGAGCACACTTGGGTGTTAGTATTCCACTCATTGAAAAATATAAACCGAGCATAGAGAATATTGAATACGTAAGTGACCGAATCTTGAAAGCCAGTCTTCACGCATGCACCAGATATTTCAAAACCTAGAGAAAAATCTGAACATTTCTGTAAAAAAGTACAAGACACTGTCAACAAAATTGGAAGTACAGATAGAATAATAACATTTGGAAACCTCAAAGTTCGAATGAGAATGATGTAATAACTAATGTCAAAGGTTTAACGAACGCGTCGTCAACGAGAACGGGTAACTAATAGACGTTTGTGCTGAAATGAACTCAGGATCAACAACACTTACTTTTCACATAAAGACCAGCTCAAGTATACCTTCAACAATACAAGAGGCCAAAAATCCATGGCCTACTTTGCGATAAGCAACAGAGAAACTATTCCAACACAAATACTTGATGTAAGGGCCCTAACGTCAGCCAATTTAGGAACAAATCATAACTTAATCCTTTGCAAAATAATTATGGAGTAGAGTCATAAAAACACTTGTCCATGTAGAAAAAGATAATATTGTATTGTTACCATTGGAAAGCACTTGAAAACTTTGCAAAAACAGACTGAAAATAACACGAATCACGACATTGAAAACATAGCTCGACCAGAATCAAAAACTGTGTTCAAGAAGCTCCAAATAAATCAATCGGAAAAAGAAAAATTAGTATAAATGCAACAGTCCGTACTAAATCTTGATTTACTCAAAAAGTCAAGAAACTGACAGAAGAAAAACTTTATAACATATAGGAGCTCAGCAACACATAACGAATATCTTAAATACGTCGAAATCAAAAACAGAGTCAACTCAAGAACAAAAACGATTAAAAGAAAACATTGGGCAAAATTTACAAACGACATGGATCACGATATATGGTGCACAAAGAAAAGTGTGAAAAATGTTGAAAAACAGGAAAAAACCTGCGAGCAAGTTTATGCAAACAAAATACATTAAAATTGAAGCATAGGAACAATACTTCAAAGAACTCTACACTGCCGAAGACAACATAGAACCAGAACGAGAAGATGAAAATCTTGAACTTGAACAACTAATTGACGTAAATGATGTGACAGAGAAACTAACAAAGCTAAAGAACAGAAAAGCACCCGGAGTGGATGACACTCTAAATGAACTTTTACAATATGGTGGCCTTGAAATCACCAGAGTTAACAAGCCTTTTCAACGAAACTTAAAGACGGCCACCATACTCGAAGAGTGGCGTAGAAGTTATACAATTCCCATTTTAAGACGGTAGTAAAAACTCTCCCAGAAGACCTTAGAGGAATAACACTTTTATGCTAAGCTATGAAATTGTTCACAGGTCTCATATACTAGAAAGGCAAATAACAAACCGGGAAGAACAACAAGCATTCAGAAAACACAGATCAACAACTAATGCATTATTCATCATGAAACAAATTAAGAAAAAACAATTGAATATAACACACCAGCATACGTATGCTTTACTGACCTGACCAAAGCTTTTCGTAAAGTTTGACTAGGCAATATACTGCAACATTATGGAAATGATAGGACATCTTAATAGCGCCAGCCTTAGTTTATACCTTTTCAACCTCATAATGGACATAACAATCGAACGAGTCACCTCCCTTAATGTGGGTTATAGGCTAAACAATAGCATCATCAGTATGATATGCTACGCTGATGATGCAGCTATGATAGCTGAGACCGAGCACGACTTACAAAGGCAGATTTTAAAATTCTACAAAATAGGAAAACAGCTAAATATGAACAGACTTTCTCTAAAGATCCAATTAAATGTAAATTCATCATAGATAACAAACCAGTTCAAGAATTTATGCAATAGACGTGTTTAGCAATGACATCACGAAACACAAAAATTTCAAATGCTGATTCCAAACAAAACTAGTCTCTTAGCAACGGTAGTTACGGATGTTACGGACAGCTCACGTTGTGTATGTTAACCAATAACTACGTTAGTTACATCCTAACAACCCAATTTGTTTAGAATCAATCAGGCCGTGTGACATCTCACTGAACGTGTCTATTTAAATACCTCGGTTCGGATATAACAAGTGGCACTAAAAAGCTAAGTCAGTAAGGTTGCAGCGATATCTGACTGCTTAAGAGATGTCATATGGAACAAAAATTATATGACATACGACATTAAAACTCGCACAGATACAACCAGGATCAAGAACATGCTGCGAACAGCCGAAATGAAGCTATTGATAGCAATAAATGGCAAAACCCTAAGAGATCGTGAAAGAAACACAAACATTAGAAACCAATGCAATGTATAAGACGTCGTAAGATGAAGACGACAAAAGAGAAGGCAATGGTATGATCAGATCAAGAGAATGGAGGGACTAACTGGCATACAGGTGTGGAAGAACAAACCAGTAGGCCGCCGTGCGTTACTTGGAAGATCACCTAAGAGATGGAAAGACAGCTAGCAATTCGCATCTCAAGAAGAATGCCAGTAACTCTGGAATAAACAGATCATCAGATCTATCACAAGAAGAAAAAGAAGATTTCATTGCTGCTAAAATGTTCGATATATGCATGCAAATAAACTTGAGAAAACAATCAAATATGTACTAAAAACATGCTCGCCTTTGAATTTCATAGTTTCTTTCATTGCAGTACCGTATAAAATTTGTCTCAGTGCGTTTTGGTTTTAAGTTGCATTATTTTTCGTTTATAAGTATTTGCATAATGAGAATAAACGTTTCATTCACACGGTGACGCGACATTGCGTTTGCGGTTCTGACCAGGCCGGTCGGTCATTCTACCGGAGCACAAGGTGGTAAACAATACAAACCATATTACGTCGTTCACGACCCTTAGAATAAGTTAGAGATGTGCACCGAGACTGTTACGCCGAGTAAAAGATTATTAAATTATAATGTACAGTTATAAGGCAAAAAAAAGGACAAAAATATAAAAATATTCTGTGAAACCAAGAATATGTAAAATATGCACAATCAACCTCGATAAGTCTAGGTATTTTGATTGCAGTAATGAAGTCAGTATCGGATTTTGCGGTTTCTTTTGTCTGAATCGTAGCACTCTTTATTCGTGATCAACCATTTGATGGAGCAACAACACTAGATACAAGCAAACTTAGGAATTATATAGCCAAATAAAGTGCACTAGATTTTTGTAATTCTTAAGAAAGTAAATGCCACAAGAATACGTTCGGAAATCTTACACATGAGTTTTGAGTTTGAGTCCGTCTAGTTAAATGACGACACATAGAAAATGTTTGGCGATATGGTGTTGCTGTTTTCTGAGTTTAATGTAGCTAACGCATGTCACGAAAGTCTTGAGCAAAACTTCACAATAATGTATAAGGAACAAGAATTCTATTTATTTAAGCAATACTTATATTCACATTTTCCTTTACATTCTTACTCTAAACAATAGTATTAAAATAACGGATAGAGGCCCATTGTCTTCTATAGCATGCAACTTTGTGTAAGTTCGTCGCACAAGTGTTTGGACGGTATTAATATCTATATCATGAGTCTTCTGAAAAATCTGCCGTCTCACTTGTTCCTCGTTTCGCGCTTCCCATCCATTGTCGTAGACTTTTCTACATAACAATGACCAAGATTCTTCTATACCTCTAGCTTGGGGAACATTTGGGGGATTATCTGTCTTTGGGACTTAAGATATGTTGTTTGTTTCTAGCCAGGTTTTTGTGATTCTCGCATAATGGCAAAAAGCCAAGTCCAGCCAAAATATTAATTGATCATTAGTGTGATAGGTATTGATAAAATCCAATAATTTGGCAGGAATCTTTGAGTGCAGATGTTAGCATTAGTAGCTTCACCTTTGTAGTGTGCTACGTAGCGCCTAGAAACACCGGCCTCTGAAATGGCACACCAAACCAATACTTTATCTTCAAATGTCTTTTTTGACTTGAATTCTATTTCGTCTGGAGTCTGGACAGTTTTGTATATCGTCTGTATAGAAACCATCATTTCCTTTTAGTTCTGAGTGGGAGAACGTAAAATATTTTTCATCGTCTACAACGATGGTTTTGCTACCTGAGAAATGATTTCGGCTTGCGCGGCAACATCCAGGAATTCTTGCTAACTGATCTTGAATGTATTTAAGACATTTACGTCTTTTACGTTCTGAATTTTTTATTTCTTGTCTTACATTTCATGTGAAGTTCTAGATCTTCCAGCTAACACACGTTTTTTTGCAGTTTCAATTAATCTTCTTGCAGTTGCCCTTCTCATTGCTTTTGGTCGTCCACTTTTTGGCAAATTTAAACATGGTATTCCTTGTTCACATGCAGCTATTATTGTCCTATAAATGGTCGCAGGAGACATACTTGAGTAACGAAAAAGGTTCACAGTGTGACGTTTAGGGAACTGTCCAACCAGGCGATAGATACTTTTCCGAATTTCTAACTTATAAGCCATTGCAGTATATGTTAGATTATTTGACTTTTGATAAGTGTCAATATAAATTCGAGTTTAAAGGAAAATTTGTTTATCATGGCAACTAGATCCTATGACAATTATTGTTAATTTTACATTGATGGAACTTTTCTCAAAACTTTCGTGACATACGTTATTGCATTTGTCTTTTAGTTTATAGGTCGATCGATAGGTTGCACAAAAAAAAATCAAATTCTTTGTCACATTTGATTTTGTAATTGACCAATCAGATTTCCGTCATTCTAAATTTTTGCCAAATTGCGAGATCAAATTAATGTGATATTTTGGTTTCTTTTGTGTAACCAGCCTATGTCTCTCCTTATCTCTTTTTTGTGCAATCGCCTCATTGACTTATCGTTTATGCTTTTAAAAATATTTTGATAAATGCAAGCTGCAACAGTATGTTTATTATACATTTCCCACATTGAAAGAATTTTTAAAGTTTTACCAAAATAATTAAGGAAAATAATTTGATGTTGATTGCTGTAATTTTGATGATGAAAATTGAAAGATAGAGTAAAACTAACATTCTAAAAAGGCCATATTGACAAGCGAATGGACAATTTGAAGAATAATAAAAAGGAGGGCAAATGTACAAAAGCATAATATACAGCGTGAGTGTAAAGTAACGCATAAAATTCATATTTTTATATGGGCAAGTAACTATATGGGAAAATACTGAGACGGGCTATTTTAAAAATACACATTGTAATGTTCATTCACCGTCCAGTATTTATTTCTTTGGAAAAAATGACGTCATCTACAATTTCTTTAAATAGAAACCTCCCGATTCTTCGCAATTTTGATAGACCCTGCTATTGTCTAAACAATGGTATAGACATTTTTACACCTTAACACAGTTAATTAAAAATATAATGCTCGTAATTTGTATATTTTTAAAAAAATTTACTCTTTTTATTTTTGCAGGAGTGTAAATTTGAAATCGAATGCAAGATAAACTCACTATGAATAGTTAAACTTTCTCTCGGTTTACTTATTTTAAAGGCGATGATCGCGAAAGTCTGCATACATCATGTTAACAATTTAATTATGTAACACATTCCACCTTCTATAATTACCTAATTTGTAACTTCTTTGTAAACTTTAAATTAAATTTTCTATTGTTCTTAAGTGGTTTTAATTTACTTAGCACTGTAATATATACGGTTAGTTCAATTTAAATACAAAGAGATCATATTTCTGTACGAAGCCTCCATAGGATTTTTCAAAGATATAAACAAAATTCTTAATAAGTTAAAACCCAGTAGGAGTTAACTTTTATAGCAATTAAGAATCTCCAATGGTTGCCTGACGGGTTATGGCACCTTAATTAGCTTGCGTCTATTTAGGTTATTTTTAAACAACGCCTCCGTGTTCATCATTTTAATTATGATTTTAAATACTATGAACTTAGGTTACTATTCTTTAATTGTGTTCTTTCGTTATTAAAAAGTATATTTTATGAAGCTATCGTATATCAAATAAAATTTTCAATGTTTTATTATTCGTGTTGAGTTCCTTTTGAAAATGATATTGAGCTGCGTTTTTGCTTTAGCTCCATTTCAGTCGAACAACTTGTTTCACCGGTTGTCTCGAGTAAACTCTGTAAACATTCGTTGAAGGAACAACCTCTTTCAGAATGTCTTATTTTACATGTTTAATGTATGAAAAATATAGACATTTTTAAAATGTATGCGCTTTTTTTCTCTTCCATAACTGTGAAATATAAAAATAAGCTCCGAAGATTATTTTCTAATTTAAGTTAAAATTATTCGTGTTTTTCCTTTCACGTTCCTAACCTATAATTTGCCGGATAATAATTCGGGAATTTATTCCGGAAACATTTCTAATGCGAAACCAGTAATAGAGAAGATTAGAATTGAAATTATAAGCCGAAATGTATGAAATAATAACAAAAAAGTGAGAGAAAAGTAATAATTTTGTATAATTTGTTCGTATATGGACCGTTACAATTCAACTGAAACAGATAACAGTATAAAATTGTATAGGTGTAACTGATATTATGCAAGACAAAAATTGAATATGATCATAGATAGCAATTCTTTTTCCAATAAGGAAGTTCCAAGTATAGGCCGAAGTAATTTAAAAATAAAATTGGAAGCACCAAAAAAAACGTCTTCGATAAAAAAAATATATAACGTCAAAAATTGTTGCCTTTTAAATTACCTCTTCCTGGTTGGTTTCAGAAATGCCGACAATAAAATTATACCCCTAACGTTGTTGACCTCGTATAATAATAAAACCTTTATAAAAAGACCATCTGAATATTACTGAAGTTTTATTCTGAGAAAAATGTGGTGAATATATAAAATTTAATGGAATTTTCGACTGTTAAATAAAGGTATAAAATAAATTTTTGTGGTGGAAATAATTTCAGTTACATAAAACTTTTGGCTGTGGTCAGATAAAAGAAAAAATATTTGCTCTTAGATAAATTTTGAGAAATTTCCTTAATAAGCAGAAAAATTAAATTTCTATGTTATCAAAACGTTTATATCTGTTTATACCAATACGAGCATACATACATCTTGGTAAATTTATAGGGCAACATCGTAGACCGGTTGCATGTTAGGCTGAAATGGAGTGGCGATACCTGGTGGCGGCCATTTTGAATTTTTCACGTTTTGAATAAATAAGCTATTAAGTTTTTGTGGGTCGGTCGTGGTGCATCCCCTGTCGTAAATTATGTTGTTTTCGGCCGCTATTATATCACAATGGCTTGTTGGGGCCTTGGTTTTTTACCGCGTACGGCAAGTTTGTCTTGCATTACTAAAACAAAGTTTAAGGGAAACTAACTAACAATAAAGTTACATATAAGTTGATAAAGAAATTTAAATTTTATGCACCCCAACTATTACATGGTGAAAACTGATATACTATTACTAACTAGTGTGCACGAGTAGCTAGAATTTTATGTAATCATTACTACTACAATGGTTGTGTGATTATTTGCTGCATGTTAGGGTTATTAAGAATTTACATATATTGTGATACTTAAAAGAACGTTTGCTAACCAGCATCGTAATAAATCATCATTGTAACATTAGTATTCTACTTATTTGAATTTGGAATAGCAAAACGTATCTTCCACTTTTTCAGTTAATAAGGGCAAGACCACAATGACATTATACGAGGACATATGACATGATTTATTGGTGGGAAAAGTTACAAATAAGAATTCATTTTAGTTTTTTAATTATATTAAGCCAGTATTCAATTATATTCCAGCAGAATATTGTTCTTATTCCACACTTTCTTAAAAATAGAATCCAACGATAATGATTTGATTTTAAATGTGCTATTCGCAATGTGTCTTTCTTCATAAAAAAAGAGAAAACCAAAATAGCATATTGTTTCCTTCTAAAAAACTCTGAATGGTCTGGAATATTGTTCATTTAGCTTTTCTGTCTCACTATGAATTTTCATTAATAATAGAAGTCCTTAAATTGGAATAACGGAAATTAAGCATTTATATAAGAACAATTTGGTGGTGTTTTTGTCTACGTTAGTTGTACTTACTGCTACTTACTATAGCTGCTGTTTGACTGACCTTTGTGTGTTGTAAGCACTAAAAACATTTGTAAAGTTTTGATCAACTGAATATATAGCAATAACAAAATAATTGTTAACAAACATTGTGAGCTACACAACTGAACGTTTCTACATCGGTAAGTAAGTTACTCACAATCAGCAAAAAAAGTCATTTTTTGGCTTTTTCGGTACGTATGTCATTCGGTTTTTAATGACTACAACTGTCTGCGCGAGCACTTCTTGCGTTATAGTTGGTCAATTTTGCAATTAAAATAAATCTCAGTATAATCTAACTAATAAAGAAAGATTTCTAAAGATATTTCAAATTGAAAGGTTTTCGAATCAATTTTATTTTTTAAATAAGGTAAATTAATAGAAAAAAATTATTTCGAAAGCTGATCTATAGCTCAAAGTAAGTAGTGCTCAAAGATTTTAAAGATTTCCAATTTTAGAAATTTACTAATTATCATCTTTCATACTAAATAATTACAATTTCTCGTTTGCAATTCTACACTATAATTATGAACAAACAACCAATCCAACGTTTTCTAAAGCCTTTCTTGAATTATTTTTACTTAATCCAAAACCGAAGACGCCAGTTATATTTATAGCTGCTATCAAGCATTCAAAAACCCATATCGAATACTGCACCAAATGCAAAGACTTACTGTTCAAACAAGCAATGTTTTGGAATCAGAATTTGGTTTCAAAGAGAAAAGTTGCAACTTTTGTGCAACCTTTCTCGGGTGTGATATTTCTTAGTGAACTCACTATTAAAGTCACCAAAAGCTGAAACATTTTATTACTTAGTGTTTGAAATGCACTAACTCTCCAAATATAGAGTGGTTTAGAGAGTTACATACAAACTCTACAGACACGTAGACCTTTTAATTCTGAGTAAAAAAATATTATGTAATCATAATCATACATATCATCAACTGCTAACAGTTAGCAAATTAGAAGTATATCTATGTAGTTAAAGTCTGGCGTGATATCATAACTTGCTACCTTTACCAACTTTCGAGTAAACACCGACTTACGTAATTAAAATTGCAAAATTGTAAATTCAGTTTTTGGTTCATTGCAGCAGAATACTGTGATGTGCACTGTGTTTACTGTTGATCTGATAAAAATTTCAAACTGGAAGCCGAATTATATCAAGAAAAGAAAGTTCATTTCTGGAATTCCTCGAAAATATACTTTTGCAGACCCTTAAATATAGTCATTATGTGGAAGCAACTTAATATTCCTCCACTCCATTACGACAAGAAAATTAGAAGTTGACTGAAAGATTATTCCCAACGAAAGATAGGTTAAAAAAGATTGGCCGGCTCAGTCTTCCAATTTAAATCCCCTGATCTTTTATCTTGGATATGCATTACAGGTCAAGTATACTTACCCTAGAGAAGTACCAACTCAACATCTGGAAATTCAAAGCATAACCACAACGAACTTCGTTTTATTACTGAATTCCAGCAGTAGTTTTAAAAGATTTTCAAATCAACCGCCATTTTGACCATGTTCTCGAAGAGATATCAAAAAACGAAGACAGCACGTATCTTTAGTTTTTGATATAGAATCCTAATCTAAAATTGAAATTTCAAAATTTAAAAAATGCAGACAGACAGACAGACTTCGCAAGTTTAGTAACGACTCCTATCGGAGATCGTTGAAAAGTATAAAACAGATGAATAAAAATAAACGATTTAGAAACAAATTGATATTGATATAATTAAAGTAGCCTTTCATCCCAATTCTGTTAAAACAAGATTTCAGTGTGAAAGCAGTTTATGATTTTTCTCCGAGAACGACAGTATCAGCATCTACAACGATTCTAGAAATTTCAAATATTCTAGAAGGACATGCAAAAGTGGAATAGTGAACATTATAAGAAAACGAAAAATTGGTCAGGGAAAATGCTTCTTAGAATACGGAATTTTTAGATATATAGTACAAAAACAACCAAATGCTAGAGAAACTATGAAAGAAAAGATTATCAAAGAAAGAAAATTCAGCAGGTTAGACGAAAGGAAGGAGAGTTTGCAGGCACTGAACTTAGTATTCTATATAATAGCGTCCGAGAGGTAACAAAACGGACAATTGCAAAGTAAATTATTTTAAAGGCAAAGTAGATGCTAAAATAAATTTTGCAGGAAGAATAGAGTGTAATAAATGTAAGAAAGGTTCTAAAGTAGAGTAGCTGATTACAAACCATAAGCATAGTAATGCGTGCTCAGTTCGTCTGCTAATGAAGTTTCTTATTCCTAGAGGATTTACAATAAAAACTGACAAATTATTTTTAACTGTTAATTTCAACTGGAAAAACGGTAGTTGGCTTAAGAATACGCTTTTGAAAATAAACAGAAGACTTGGAAAGTGGACAAAAGTTTCAGCAGAAAAGATTAGACCAAGAAATTTAAGACAACTAACCAGTCGCATCGACCTTCAGTAAAAGCGGAGTAGGAAAGCAGTGCCTTGTAAAACTCACGGGACACACAAATGTTCACAGTATTAATCCATACATCAGTCTAATAAAGGGTTTTCCAATAAGAGGTGTTATTTTGAATAGCCCGCTATTTCGGTAGATGTCACTTTTGAAGCTATCATTTTTTTGACATTTGACAAGTAGAAACTACGCCATTAATAAATATGGAACGATACACGCTTCAACAACGCATTGAAATTATTAAAATTCACTATAAAGATGGTGAAAATTTGGCAGAGACGGTTCGTAAAACTCGAACATTTTTGGGTCACCGTGAAGCACCTTGTCGGACCGCAATACAGAAATTGGTGAAAAAATTCGAGCTCTTGGGACAAGTTAGTGATGTGAAGAATAAAACCCGTGCACGTCGCTCAAGAACAGCCGAGAATATTGCTGTTGTAGCCGAAAGTGTTAAAGAAAACCCAGGTTTGTCCATTCCTCGTCGTTCTTTGGAATTAGCCATTCCACGAATGTCATTACACCGTATTTTGCATAAAGATTTGGGTCTTAAGACTTATAAAGTCCAGTTAACACAAGAACTCAAGCCGGCCGATCATCAACAACGTCGTGTCTTTGCTGATTGGGTCGTTGAAATGCATGAAAATGATCCAGAATTCCATCGAAAAATCATCTTGAGTGATGAGGCCCATTTCCACCTCGGTGGCTTCGTCAACAAGCAAAATTGTCGGATCTGGGGCTCAGAAAATCCAAGAGTTATTGTTGAAAAGTCTCTCTATCCTCAACGTGTGACTGTTTGGTGCGGTTTATGGTCCGGCGGAGTCATTGGACCTTACTTTTTCGAAAATGAGGCTGGAGCAACAGTTACGGTGACTGGATTGCGCTATCGAGAGATGATTAACGATTTTTTATGGCCGGAATTGGATGGTATTGATCTGGACAACGTTTACTTTCAACAAGACGGCGCTAGGTGCCACACAAGCAACGAAACCATTGATCTTTTACGGAAAAAGTTTCCGGACCGTGTTATCTCTCGAAGAGGTGATCACAATTGGCCACCGAGATCTTGTGATTTAACACCTTGCGACTTCTTTCTTTGGGGCCACGTGAAAGAGAAGGTCTACGCCAACAGCCCAGCGTCGATTCAAGACCTCAAAGATGGAATTCGTGAGGCTATCGAGGACATAGGGCAGCCACTTTGCGATTTGGTTATGGAAAATTTCATGAAAAGGATATTGTCCTGTAAGCGTGGTCGTGGTGGTCATTTGCCTGATGTTATTTTCCACTATTAACGGCATACCTTCCTCTTTATAATGAAATAAACATCCGATCATTTATATTAAAAAATGGCACTTTTCTTTGAATATCAAAATAACACCTCTTATTGGAAAACCCTTTATACTTAATAGTATGACAGACACTGGATCATTACACGTAACACAGCATGTTTCGTCTTCTGTTAGTTCCAGGGGCGCAGAATATAATAAAAGGATGTATACCAAAACTGTACCTTTAATATTATTTTAAATATGTAATTATATAACGATCTACTATACATTTGAGTAACTTCCAGAAGAGAAAACCATTCTGTATTCGCATTCACGGTTTGTTTATTACATTGCATTGCATTGCTTACACTAAAGCTTTTGACAAATTATAACGAATTTCACTGTTATGACTCATGAATTAACTGAGGTGAATACTTAACTTCGAAGTAACAGAATAATGAATAAACTATAAACATAATACAAACTAGAAAAGGGATACTATAACTATAAACAGGATATAAACATAAGTAATTAGTATCTGTTAGTATTAGAGGAGTGTAGTGCAATATCTCCAGATATTGCACTACTATACCTAAATAAAATAAATTAATTATTATATTGTTTGTAGTATACTTTATTGTTAAACATAAATATGACAGTTCAGGACAAACCCAAGGAATTTGTATGAGAAGCACAGCCACTATATAAGAAGTACTAAAAACGATTTAAACACGCTATCTTTTACACACAAAGTATCTCTCACTATTCATAGTGTGGTTGGTATTCAGAATAGTTTCCTAACAATATTATATCCGCAAACAAAACCATCTTTTGCTATACGTGAATAAAGGCAATAAACATTTAAGAGTTGAATGAATTTAAATCGCTCGGTGGTCTGTATGAATAGCTGTGCAAATACATATGTTTCCGGAGATATGTGGATTTAAATACAAATGGTGGTTTAATCCGTAAAATGTTTGAATATTTTAGCTTTTAGTTTGTTAATTAATGCGGAGTCGCGTTTCTCTGATAAGCATAGTTTATAGCCTACAGTGGTTGTTAGTTACCCTGTCTGCCGTTGGATTATTATTATTTAGAATGAAAGAGCTTTAACCGATTTATGTGTTTTATAGATTTGTCAACCTATCAGAAAGTAATAAAAAGAATATTAAGTTATTAACAAAAAGAAAGATGCCAATTTTTGTGATTAATTAAAAGAATCTTAAAAACAATTTGTTATTAATGAATCGAATTAAAATTGCTTTCTATCTAGTGCAAATTCAAGTGGCAAGTTCTATCACCTAATAATGACAGCAATATATTTTTACTATAATTAAAGACTGGCAAACCGGTTTAATTTAATTAAAGTAATTAAATGAATATCGTCAAGACTAGTTTCATTTATTATTAACTCAAAATATTAATCATGTTGTAATCTGATGAATATAAAAGTATGATTATCCTTTTTTGTATGCTCCAACGGACGAAAAACGCAAGTGTGCATAAAAAGTAAAACGAGAAGTACTGGAAGTAATTAAATGGCATTTCTGGAAACTCTTAATTACCAAACCGAATTTATTACATAAATTTAAACTAATCAATTTTTAGGTAATCAGGATCTTAAGAAACATTTGGAAATGTCACTCGTTTTTTTCTATATAAAAACCACACCTTAGTAGAGACGGTCACTATTTTCTCTATAGAACTCGTAATGAGTAGTATAAAAAACGTATAAATCCACGTGTCTGTCGGCAGAGATTATTACCATCTAATGAAAACTTTTTCAAAGAAGTAGTTAATAGTATTACTTGAAGCTATAAAAGATTTAAATTGTAATTTGTAAAAACAGATTTAAAAGAAATTCATGTGATTTAGAAAAAAGACAGATTTTAAAGATTTGAATTACCTTTTGAACATGTAATACCTATAGTTATAGTTTGCAAACTTATGAAATGATAAGAATTGTGGAAAGCGTAAAGGCAGGTTTTTATACGTCATTTTCCATAAATTACCTTGGCTAAAATCTGAAATGAAAAGTCTCTGTTCACACGCCTCTCTCGGAAATTTAGGATTATTATTTCTAAAATTCTATCAGAGAAGCGTACCCATAATGTACACATGTAATTACACTGATGTGCCGAACGATTTCCAAATTATATTATACACAATAGACGCATCGTCAGAAGGTTAGAGAAACTATATTAATAAATAACAAAAAAGGCCGTTTTAATGGAATCACAAATACGAAGAATACGATATTTTAAAATATCCAGGGTGAGGGTTGGACAAAACATAAAGGCAAAGTATTTCCAGAGTGTTTCACCAAGCACTGAGCTGAAGTATTTCAAATTACCAAGCACCAAACACTTACATTTCAGGAAATGTTTCAATTACCAAGACAGCAATTGAAACCTTAAAGCATCAATCACCAAATACTTTAAACCTAAATCCTCAAGCACTAAGCACAATTTGCTGAGTGTCTAAAGCCTTTATAAAAGCTTGACAGACTGAGAAGTGCTTCAAGCTCTTGCGAAAATGTTTCTTCAAGTTCTTGTTCAAGTATTCAAGCCTTTTCTATGCTCGACGGAAACATACGAATTATAGGTTTATTGTTATCTGCTTATGAACTGGACGACGTTGTTCATATAACAACATCGACGTTTCATAAAGTGACAGAAACATCACTTGTCCTCTGAATGAAACAAATCACTTTTTAAACTGTCTGTTATAGTTCACTACATGATGTGCATTCTTTGGTGTTCTCAAATCTTGTATAGTACCTTAATTTGATCATTTCTTAAAGAGCTATAGTGTTGATTCATATTTTTAAGATTTTTTGTGGTTTTGTCACTTATGCTCAAAATTCCTAATTATTTAAAGATATTTTCTTTACTTGTACTTTTTTATTATCTCCTTCAGCGGTTTATGATCTGAACTAGTCTCTTAGTTAGAATTCTTTAGTATACAAATTGAAACCCACAAACATTTGGAGTGTGTTTAATATACGTACTTGTAACTCCTTTAAACGCTTTTTTAGATTTGTAAATATCTTGGCCTTCCATTTACAATAACATTTTGCCCTCATACTTTTTATAATTCCATAATCTCTACATTAAGAAACTTTGATTGTTGTCTCTTTGTAGTATTTAGACGTTCCACGAATCAGAAACGAACTTTCTGCTATGATTTCTATAATTAAGGATCCAGGTAGAATATTGTATTAGTCCTTAGATATTCTTAGTCTTACAACCGTTTTCCTACTTGAAAAACTGCTTGTCTAACTTGTATTAATCTCTACATTTATAACAAGCTCTGATAAGAAATCCGTTTAACCTAATAAAATGGAATTGGACTGCAGATAAATAGTATTTAAATCTGGTATGCAAATAGTTTAAACCAAAACATTAGTAGCTCACTATAAGCTTGTTTACCTTAAAACAATTCAACGTTGAAATCCACCAAACAAGAAATAAATCGAAAAAAGCAATCAAGACATTAAAAAAACAAACTAACTGATAATCATTACTCCAAAGATTTAGCTAGGTATGCGTCTTTATTTCATCTACCGGTAAAAGACTATTTCTTCACACAGAGCTTTATTCAGTGGGGAATTTCAGAATTGACTTTTCAGGCTTTGCTCAGAGTCTTAGCATGACGGTGTTAGTCAAGATGTACATATATAATACCTTTATGCTGACTATTGAGAACTTGTAACTCACTAACTTATAAATTATCGAAAGTAGCTCGGTGTGACTCATTCAGCATTCGGTCATGTAATGATATTTCTGTTGTAAAACATTTATGACCTACAAAATTTCTTTTTCCATGGTTGATGAAAAGGTCTAAACAATATCTTCTTGTGCCTGGGAAGACGCCAAACCTAACAGAATCTTAGTTCTGACGTATGATCGGAATTATGTCATGCATGTTGTACTCACAAAGGCTTAGAATATTTCTTAACTTCATTTTACTTGCTGATGAATGTGGCATTAATCAGAAAAGAAGATCGTCTAAATTTAGCTCGTCCACTCTTTCAACAAGTTTGTATGTCCAATTTCGTTTAAATTGTAAATAGAGAAAATTTACTATGTATCTTCAGATGGAAGTCAAAAATTAGTTGTAAGACTAGTTTAAGTTCAAGTGGGCTTTGCAAGCCACACAATACAGACAACAAAAGAGAGTATTGTAAGATACACATTAAGTTGATTGGAAAAAGTCACAACCAGCTAAAACTATGTAGTCAATTTACAAGATGCCGGGTCATGTAAAAGCGGCTTTATAGAGTGAAGGGTCACAAATCTGTACACTAGGGTAGGAGATCGTCATCGGCAATATGAGTCGGCTGTTAGAAGTTTGCTCGGATTTTCTCCTTGCCATTCCTGAAGTATGTTACTATAATCGTCGTTTTACGTCTAAGTGTAGTCGTTTCTATTCTTATAAAAATTACTGATTGGCAAGAATGAAAGACAGTATTGCAGGTTGCCCTGTCGTCTCTCATCATCCAAAAGTTTCTTGTCCTCTTCATTTGATTCTGCCTGTCACGATTTCAGAATGTTATTAGACTCTTTGAATCGCAAGTCGCCTACCACTCCTTGTATTAGTTTAGGGTCTCTCGACCAGCACGACGCGCGCAATTCCACTTCCATCCGGTTCCCTGCGATACCAAAACTCCATTTCGTAGCATGAAATGTAGGGTTGGGGTTCTGAAAAAAATTGTTCTTTCATCGAACCGTATGCAATCTTTTTCTACCATAAAGAATACTATCGATATTTTTGCCGTCAACACTTTCCTCTAACAACCAACTCAACCACTAACAGGTCTTTCTTTCTCCTCCTTTCTCCTCTCCTCTTATTTACCACCAAAATCATCTACATTTGCTAAACGTAATCGGTCACCATCCCAATGTCAACATTACCATATTATCATTATCCTCTAACATCATCTCCAGCATTACGATGTCCCATCGTTAGACATAGAGATTGAGCCGATGGTAACAGGATCGGACTTACATCAGAAACATTAAAGTTGTTATTCTTCTAGTTAAAGAAGAAAAGTCAATATTGTTGAAGTAGGTTTCTCACATTTCCAGGTAGCTATTATTTATTGCAGATATCATCAAATTTGCGGCAAGGCAATACGCATGTATTATCACTACCAATAGGCACTGGATCACTCATTTGCCTCGGTCACGTCGCTGCTGCCACCCCCACTTCATCAAGCAACAAGCACCGCATATTACTTATGCAATAACCATCCTCTAGACTGAAGAGAGCCTAAAAAAAGCTACCAGACAGCCCCTGTCTTGTTTGAAATCGACGATGAACGTGATGGTAAGGATGATGATGATGGTGTATGACACGATTCGATTAATAGATATTGGTGCTGTGTAGATGAGTAAATCAAGTGAAATACTAGTTTTGATAACCATATCACAGAAATAAAAGGGCAAAGACAGCATTATAACACAAATTATTGCAACTTTGTAACAATTCAGTGGCTAAACATTGGACCAAATTACTACAACGAAACTTCTCTTCCAATTTATTGTATACTGGACTATTTGTAGCAAGAGGTGATGTGAGGACCCTTCACATTATCAATTTGTTCATTTCTGCATTACAGAATTCAACTTTTTCTCCCACAAAATAATGTAGACGGTCTTACTAAAAACGGAAAAAAAATTGAGATTATAAACAAATACATATGTTATAAAATTCTGTTATTTGAGTATATTATTAACGTTATATGAGACAGTAATTACTGAAGCAAAAAACAAAATCATATTCAAATATAATCAAATAAGACTTTAAAAAGATATTTTCCGGCAAATTAACTGGATAATTCTGGTTTAAACTAATAATGAAAAAACATAACTACAGGCACGCAATTGTAGGAATGAGCACTGCAAAAACCATAGCACGAGATCGAGAATTTCAAGAAAAATCATCCTAAGAGAAGGAATTCTAAAAGAGCCGAACAAATCAAATTTTATATCCAATACATTTTGGATACTGTATAGCTTACAACAAGATTTAAATTAGATTTTTATCTTGCTTAATTTTTAGGCACACCTAAGCAAAAGAATAAATTATTCCACGTCAATATGCATCTAAAGATCAGCCTTTTATCAACTTTTTACAGTTTACCTTTTTTCCCTCCAAATTATAAAGAAATGTATCAGGGTATATATATCATCGAAAAGTTTAAATTTAATCCCTAAGTAGTCAGTCACTCTACAAAAAAAGATTGTAATTTGTGTACCCTCTGCAAAATTCCCACCCAAGCAGAATTCTGAATGCAGGCCTAATGGAATCAGCTAATGCGTATATTGTGCAAAATGTGAATACATTACTACAATAAGGATGCTACCTTTACAATCTGCTCGTGAATAGAGATACAGATTATTGCGAGTAAGCCACAAACACATGCCATCCCTTTACGGGATTTATAACAAGAATCAGTGGCGGGTCGTTTAACGTTTTAACATTAAATGTAGGCCCTTAAGATATCTTCTACTAAATTAATTTTTGTTTCAAATCTAAAAGATATAAGAATTTCTGATAATGTAACCGTTTGAGAAAAACTATACGTAAACAAAATCTATAAAAAACAAGCAATTGCTGTGACTAAATAAAAATATGGTGCATTGAAAATGAGAAAAAAAGTTAATCTTAATCCCCGTCCCTGAATTTCCCTTAATGTAAGTTACGATTCAATACCTTTACCCTATTTTCAAAAGAAGACGAGCGTGCAAAGTTAAGTGATGCTGTGTACACATGTTTTGTGTTCAAGTTTTTGTTGCCAAACAGCTGCAAAATTTCTTAGACATTTCCCATGTTATACAGAGATGTATTTTAAATTATCCGCGTTAACATCCAATTTACAATTGAATATTAAATTTCATTGAATGTAATTTTTCTTCAAATTCAGTAATGTTTCAAAATCTAGAATTTGCTGTTAAAAAGGAATAAAACAAGTGCTATCTTTAAAAATTATTTTAAGAATGTCTGAAGTTCGGTTCTGATTTTTTTCTTGTCTGAATTGAACACGAGGCGCTACTCAGCTAAACAGAATGTCTTATATAGAGAGAAGAGAAGAAAGAAGGTAACATGTATCTTTCTTTTGTTGAGCATGTGGACACCTCGTTGGTTCAGAACATACTTTTGATTAATATGTTTTCATGTTCCGCCTCTTGCTCTGTCGAGAGAATAAATATCTAGAAAAACGCAAGTAATTCTTCTACTCTTTATTATTCTAACACCGTGGATTGCGTGGCACAACCGCATTTCATAGTTCTAAATCTTCAATCATGATGACAAAATAATGATACTTAAATAAGAAAAAAAAAACAGAAAAAGAATTTTTGACTATGAAAGTGATACCACAAGCGTTTATTATAGGCGTGGATTACGTTTTACATTTTCATACTCCTAATTATTTAATTATTTATTCATATAGTAGATGTGTCTGGCATACAACACTCTTAAATAATTATACTAATTACATGTTTCATGAATTTTTTATTAAACATTGTTATTAACTGTTGCCTGAGATTTTTATTAGATAAGTGAAGCATAGCCTGAAAAAAGCAATTACTTGTAACATAAAACCTTACGCTGCATTGTTATAGTTTGTATTCTACTATTATAAAGAATCATGTACGCATGGAACTAACACAGACTCATTTTTTTATCATTAGTTCGAAACTAAATTTGCGGTTGAGGATATTACCACACATAAGCGGCAAATGTAAAGCATTTAAGAGAAAAATTATGTCTGATCTAGTCGTCGGCGTAATCCTAAGTCTTTCAAGCTCAGGACTGAATACTAAAATATAGTAATTGAAAAATCAAAAGCGTTTGATGTCAAAAAGAATGTTGGATTGATGCATAGAAAATAAAAAAAAAACAGATGAGTAGTTTCTTAGACCCTAAAGTACTAAAGGATATAGAGATGGTAGGGTGGTCAAAAAAGCAATAACGACAGAAATTCAAATTTGAAGAATATAATATCGTACTTACAAAAAAGGAACTACCACAAAATAGTAGGTTTATTGTACAAAGAAAATGAATATGATGTCCATATCGCATAAAGACAATATTTGAGGCACGAAGCCAAACAATAACCTCAACAAATTCTCACATTAAGCAAATAGCTAGCAACATTGATCGCCAAATGAGCGTCTGCTATTAGTGTAAAAGATTCTGAAATTCAAGCTGCTTATAATGAAAATTCATTGCAGGTGCAAAATTGTTTAGAAAGAGGTACATTTATTATTGTCCCAGGCATTATTCTTCAAATTCGTAACAGGATATTACTGTTGAACATTACTATCTGCCTTGTTTTATTACCCAGTGATGTAAAAAAACATGCTCTACAGGCATCTGCATTGTTTATGTTCTTCTTCTCAGCAGCTTCCCGTCCAACTTTTACCGATTTGCTTAATTGTCCTCTTTTGTCCTCTTCCTTCACACTTCTAAATCCTTTCTGTCGCATTTATAAGAAATCACTCTGATATTTCTGAGATACATAGAATCCACATGAACTAAAAGCACAAGACATTGGAAATGTTCAAAATTCCATAGTCTGAAGACAGCATGCCATTTGTTTTCTGGAATTAAGTCGAAATACTCTTTTCTTCTGAAGGAAAATGGCGACATCTAAATTATTTGTGAGATTAAGAAATAATCTATAATTCCCAGGCCTTGGAAAACTTCAGAGAAACAATGTATACCAAGATACCATGACTTCCAACTTAATAAGTTTCATTAGTCCTGTACTTCGGAAGATAACAGCAACGTTACATAACTTTCTCATCGTACGTTGATTTTTCACAGTGGTCTGCTTTGGGTTATCTTCAAATATGCATAATCTACTTTCTTGACATGTCGGGTCATCCCAAAAGGAGATAAAAGTTTCATCACCTGCTGTAATTGTAGATATGATTAGGTATCAGGTAATTAAAGAGTTTATTGACTGATTATTTTTGCTGTTCCTCTAACCAGTGTAAAACAACATGAAACAATCTTTTTAATATTAAACTTTTTTTTAAGAAATTCCGTTTAAGTGCTGCTGCATTTTGCGAACACGGATCACATTTTCTGGGGTTACTGCTAAATAAAGCCTTTTTGTGAGTAACTTTAAAGTTGTAGAAGTTTAGTGTTCTCGTCTCAACTCCATGACTCGTAGCATTCAAAAAGGTACTTCACGGCTATTTATAGTATATCGTACCAACTTCAAGGCATGTTCAATAAACAATTTGTAAAGTCACCGCATTTGCTCCATTTCAATACTGTTACTGTTGTTGTATTCTGTCTTTGACTCCTGTTTAGCAATTACTCAGTAGTTGATGTTTTAGTTTTCTGACTATTTCAAACTCACTTAATGTATACCTGCATAAGCTAGCACGGCATTGGTCTGTGCTCTCTCAATTTTTAAACTAAACACGAATTTGAGACTGTACCATATCTTGTGAACTTTTTGAGTATTTCAACTCGCAATAATACCGAGCTGTTGTTAACGTTGTACTTTCGAATTCAAAAAGCTCAAGTATTGATCACAGGACCAACTGTACGGTTTCCCTTGTTGGTATTAGGTAAATGAATACTAAGTTTTCTTAGGTTTAATTACCGTTTTCTATATTCCTGTTCTTGTATTTACAAAGAGGGGCTTTCAAGATCCTACAGCAAGCCTTTCTTAAAGGAAAGAATGAAACACAATAACCATTCTTCTACTATATCCAGTGTAATTCTATATTTCAACCATAATGGAGAAAGCCCGTAACTTGATCAATATTTTTCTATGGTTTTTTA
Organism: Ignelater luminosus; assembly: GCA_011009095.1. Classification (NCBI taxonomy): domain Eukaryota; kingdom Metazoa; phylum Arthropoda; class Insecta; order Coleoptera; family Elateridae; genus Ignelater; species Ignelater luminosus. The sequence continues at coordinate 212,459 of VTPC01090046.1, forward strand.
TTGTTTTTGTAAGTTACTGAGTCCTTCTCACAAAAATTCTTAATGAAGAAAACACACTACAGACATTTCCAAACTCTTTGGTTTGTCAATAGGCTTTCTGTAATTAAGGATATAAAATAAAAAGTGTTTTTAGTTGATTTGTCCTCTTCTATTAACTGTGCCATCTTAAGGATCTTCTCTTGTGCTTTACAAAGCTTCCATGTTCTCAATGCATCTTTGGATTAAAAGTCATTTAAGTCCGTTTCTAAAAGATCAGTGCCTTCCAAACAGAAACCGGTGTATTAAAACCTGTACACACATCGCAATCTACAGGGACTAATTTGTAGAGAATCTAATCATTATAATTTGTTTATGGCTGTCCGATATTGAGAAGATGGCTTGGCCGGCCACATAATTGTAGTCCCCGACTCGCTCTTCCTAACTTCCTGCAAAATATATGGGACGGGGACAATCGGACCATCTCCGTCTTGATGTTTGTTGGTTGTGGTTAGTTTAAAATTATTTTACCGTTTGGAAGTGTAGTAAATGATCAAATACAACATTTTAAAATACTTGAAGAAGAAAGAGAAGTATGGATGGATAATAATAAATAATAAGCTAACAAGGCTATGCCCACTTTTTGACGTTTTGAGGGAGCTATGATTATTTTAAAACACTCGTTTCTCTGTTTCAGTTGCTTCTGACAGATTGGGTAGTGTGAAGAGACATATCCAATATCTCCATAATATGATTACAATATAAAGATGTATACAATTAGTAAAAACTCGTAAATCACATTACCTGCACCATTTACTTGGCTTAAACTTTCATATCAGCATCTTTATTTTTAAAATGTATCTACCTTGCAATATCTTTACATATTTCTCTTATATGTGCATGTTAACTAGTTTCTTTTTGTCTTTAGATAGTTTAAAGAGAGCTGATCTTCATTATTGCCAACTAATTCATTAGGTATTTGTTAAGATTCCTAAATGGTTTTTACAACTTATCATGTTTAAAAGTTATCCAGGAGGTTTGGGACTGTGTTGGCATTTAGACTGTCTTCGGCAATTCCAAAATCAAAGAATAGACGCAGAACGTATTAGAATTCAGATAAAAAGTTTATAACGACTTCATTTGGTAATCTGGAGAAGGTCTGTCAAGTGTTGTTATACCTTGACAATCTCTGCCTGTAGATTTTTTCCAGTATGTGACCTCTCTTGAAAGAGTGATCGCAATAATGGATGAAGATAGCGACACAACGCTAAAAAGAAGATCTTTTGCATTGTTTCAAATCTTCAACCACAATCATACTTTTATAAACACTATAAACTCTATCCACAAGGGGGCAAGAGTAGTTTGAGCTCTGACAAGTTTGAGAGAGATTAAAGTATTGTAACGGAGAAACGTAAACACAATCAAATCGACCGTTTGCGCTGAATTGTAACAAGGTTGCTCGACCAATGATATATTCAAACCTATTCACAAGTTTCTAAAATTAAAAGCGGCGATGAAACAACCGGTGATGGAATAACCACGTAAAGTTTCAAGTTTCCAAGGTAGAAATTAACTTAAAAACAAAAATAATATTCGTAATTCAATGTTCACCAATCACAAAAGCAAAATGATTGGATTAACACAGAAGACTAGCTACAATAAATAAATCTACAGTAAACATTCATTAAATGTAAATATTTTATAGAAGTTATAGTTTTGATCACACTATATTTCTTGTTGCGATTTTTTATTTAAGAAAGACAATTTTGCATTCATGTTGGTAGGATTTAAAAGAAAGCTTCACCCTTAGAAGTGAGCAATGGACCTTCAAGTCTTGTATCATGTCCTATACGGGATTTCCTAAAACTTGAGATTCCTTGGAGACCAAGAACTGTTTGAGTGATTTTAGAACCAAACAGCTGTTAATAAGATGTCTTGTACCTCAAAGGGTATTGCAAAGCTACACAATTATATTGAAAGATAATTAGAGCAAACATTATTTTGATTATTTTGTATTGGCGAGAATTATCACTCGGTAGATGGCGCTAAATTGTGTCAAAATGACGGAAACCAGGATAGACATCAGCTACAACCAATGTTGTCACAGTTAATGGTAAATTTCCAGATCTCAAGAGTTTACAGCGTTTACAGCGTTTATATAACTGTTTCTGACAAAGTATAGTAAGTCGCTAAATAATTAGTTTCTGCGTTAATTAAGGAGAAAAAGTAATTCTTGCGTGCTTTCCGCTCAAAGCGCCATTATGAGCGGCAAAGATTACATCTGAATGTGATGAAAAAAAAAGTCGAGTTTTTAGTATGGAAGTTAGGATATGACATGAAATGAGAATAATGAAGTTGTAGAATTGAGATTTTAAATGAAACTTCTCTTATTGACGGAAGAAGTGCAGAGTTGTCAGTTTCACCATCCTTAAACTGTTGTTGGTTGTAGAAATATCGAAGACTTAGAAAGTTATTTTAAAATATTTACGTAATGTGTGTTGGTAACTATTTAAACAAATTAGATAAAATTCTTCTTCTTCTACTGTGTTTTTAAATTTGAAAATGACTAAAGCAATCAAGTGTTTAATTTTGAAATTAATCATTTTTACTTCAAAATCAAACAGGGTTTTTTCCTTAAAGAAAGTCCTGAAATTTCCAATTTTCTACAAATAAAGCAATCTCTTCTTCGATTAATTCTTAGTTTAATTTCAATACAAATAACAAGAAATTTATTCTGGGTCATTTCAAGGCACATTCATCTTAATGGAACTATTAGACTGTAGTTCCAGCAATACCAAAACATCAGAGATTAACTTTAAAAAAGTTAATCCCACAACAACGAATTTCCGGACGGACGGAGTCTGGAAGTTTGTTCACCCAGTATAAGCACGATTATAGGAATATTGAAATTGTATGTCTAGGGGCGGAATCTATTATATAACTGTTTTTCTAGTTATTTTGCTCAATTTTTGTACTGTACATTTAAATTTCCTCTGTGCACGTTCTGTATTGGTATGGAAGAGATAGTTCATATTGTCTTATTTTAAGTATTTGAATAAGCGCTAATTAACCATACAAACTGCATTAGTAGACCAGAGTTAATGAAACTGGTTTGATAACAATAGACTCATTCAATATCGATCTATTGTACTTATACTAAGCTGCTTTAGATCAACAACACTGACAGCTACTATGAAAATTTCTCGTCAAACGTAGCTACCAATATTTTCTTCACCGTGTATGCCTGATACCAAGAAAACGTTTTTAAGATCTAAGCAGAAATATCAAGCAACAAATCATTTTTTAATTTTCTTAAAGTTTCTTTTAAGAAACATTTCCCAAAATTACAATTGCAAATATGTGTAATAGAAAAATAATTAACTCGCTAATGAACAGTTGCAGTACTTTATAATGGCCTCTACGTTTATAACCATTTAGTTAATTATTATAATTAATAAATTTATTACTCCATAAAATATAAAAATTTCAGCAGCAACTTTAATTCAAAACATTTAATTAGGATAACGTGAATATACTTTATATGTTTACAATTAAAAAAGAATCAAGGGAATGATTAATTTGACTGAATTCTAAATGGGATTTAAATTGGAATTATTCTACTTTAATGCCTATATCACAAAGCAAGGCTAAACGTTGATTAATTTACTTGTTCCGTGTTTAGAATTGAAATTTACCATAATTGACTATTATTTACTTTACGTAGTCGAGGTAGAATAAACTAGGATATTCCGAAATGGCAGGTGATAATATTGTTAGCCCAACTTGTAAAGTTAATGTAAGTGCTTTATTATACTAATATGTGCTATTATAGTAAAACATTAAATAATCGTATATTATAAACAACCACCCAGTCTTTATATTTACAACAATCATTAATTTACTTAATTCCTTCTTTAAAGAATAAAATTTAAATATTTAAAGCCTTGAAAGAAAAAACAGTGACAGGTTCAACAATAGAAGTGGCCTAAGAGTGATGTTGTCAAACAGAAATTCCAACCAAAGGGAGACCGCCATTTTTTAGAAAAGGTGCCAGGTTTCGTAGAACATTTTGCTGTATCTACGTTCACATCAGTAAAGGGAGCCCAAAGTAGCAATAAATTGAGTGTTTTAGGGAACCTGATATCGTACCGAAAAGACACTGATGACAATAAAAAAGTTTAAGTTGTTTATCGTAGTCAATTTGTTTTAGTATTTTATTTTTTGGACTTGGGGATTTGCTTGATAAATTGCCTCTTTTAATTAAAGATAAATTTGAAGGTAACCTTTTAAACGAAATTAGATGAGTGATAAACAGCGGTCATAAATTGGAATTAAAATTTGAAATTTGAAATGCAAAATCATTTTTTAGACACACCTTTTATGCATATTACACAACAAGATATAAAATATTTACAATATAAATGTAATATTTTTATATTTTATATTAATATAAAATAGCATGTTGGTTAATTTGACTTCCACTGTCAATATTTGAAACATTTTTCACAATCGCATTATTAAATTAAGTAACAGTTGCTGTTTTGATAACATCTAAATGGTTTTAGACCATAATCGATTGATTACACACGTTCCGTACCTACGTAAATTAATCAAACTAATAGGTCAACAGTGGTCTCAAGAAAAAGTGCACATTATTCCACGCCAACTCGCCCATTATCATTATTATTCTTTCAAATAATGATACCTCAACTCATTAAGAAAAATGGATAACATTAACATCAACGTAACCGCAAGACGCCAGGATGTCCCAAGGACCTAAAGATTTGACAATCGCTGGAAATTATAGAAAATATCTGGGAAGGTAACAAAAGGGCGGTATTTCAAAGCGATCGGGAGAAACCCCGTGTTTTGACTCGGCCTCACCTGTATCATGTAAATACGTACATTAAGCGTTAAGATGGAAGAACATTTAGTACGCCGTGACCATTCTCGACCTTAATAAAGGATGATTTAAGGTGGAACATGTAAAACTAGGCGCCCCGTCGAGTCGAGCTGTGTGGTATTCTGTATCGCTTTAAGATCAACACTGTCAGCACTGAAATAAATGTCTTTTTGGTATTTTCTTTTACCCCTTGTCGGTAAGCGAAAAAGAAAATTACCTTACCTTTCACGTGTTCTCTCTTTTTTATATACATTTTGAGTTTGATGTAACCTACTCCTTTAATCCGATATTATTAAGTTATTATTTCTTTTGGCAGTTAAATGATGAATTCACACTAATATTGCGGATACAGAAGTTGATGATCTATTTTCGAGTCAGCTGTGCTGTTTTTGCTTTCAAAAGAATTTATCACGGTTTCTAATCTTCATTCTTAATTACATGTGAATTCTAAGCGTCAAGGATATTTAAATACCGAAAACCAATTGTCTTTACCGTTATGGAAGTCTCAAGATGATGTCTTCAAGCAATTAACGGACTCAAAATTGCTTTTATTTAATAGTGATGATAAAAGATTGCTGAACTTAATAATTATTGATACATTATCGATAGAAACAAAATAATATTATTCAAAATGATCGAATGATTTATAATTTAATTATAAAGAGTTTGGGTTTTGATTGCTTGAAGATATTTTAAAAATCTTTTATCGCCTTATCACACCTTTTAAATGCTAACTTCGTAGAAAGTCATCAAGAGAAACAGCGTAATCGTAACTGTTCAATAAATATTCTAGTTTTGTTCTTTATATCTGAAACAGTTACAACAAATAGAATTCAATCTATTAATGTTTGAATTACATTTAATAGTACTGGCCTGAATTTAAAATAATGTAGAATATCTTGGGAAGAATTTGGGTTTATCATTTTTCCTCTATTTTAGAAATGGACTAATTAGTATTATGACTGAAAAATGTTAACTCAGAGTAGCATTACGTATTCTTAACTAAAATTTTGAAATAGAGCAACTACGACAAATTTAAAGGGTTCTTTATCAAATCGTTGATCTCCAACTATAATATACATGCGACATTATTTATAGAAAAACGTAACTGTCTGTGTAATCGTGTACAATAAAAAGTTCAGGAATCATAAGATTCAGAGTCAGGTAATATTTCTTTCTGAAGTATACTTCAAGTTGTTTGGCCAATACTGTATATAGTTTCACGACGCTTCTGATTAACAGGAAGTTATAATAAGAAAAAAGGAAGGACATCGTGTTTTATTCCCCTACTCAAATTTTGAAGATACGCAGCTTTAGAAATTCGAAAGCTGCTCTGTAGTCAAGAATCAAAATTGTATGGAATAAATGAAGATAAGGATAGGAAAAAACGTAATCAAATTCTTAGAAATTACTACTCAGTATTCACTTATACCAGTAAGGAAAACCAGAAGAACGTCAGTGAGAATAGTCGTTCTGAAAATTTGAATCATGATGGGAATTGGACAAGTCGCGTGAAAATCATTTACCTGCCGTTACACTCAGACATGAAAGGCTCGTGAGGATTACTCACTCAATAAAATAAGCCTGAACTTTTTGCTATCAGAAATGGTTGATGTCGATGTACTGGATAACGTTTTACACAGTACGCTGTAGGCAAGTCAACAAAATTAATTCTGTGATGAGATTTGTTACAATTTGAAGATAATAGATTAGTTAGTAATGGGTCAGTACCATCAAATACCTACTGAACCATAAACATGCACTTCTCAAAATTCTTGATCTAGGTACAACTGTAAACTCTGTCAAGACTTCAAGCATCTTAAAAATCGACATATATTTATCTAAGATAAAAACCTTTACCGTTCTTTTGCCATTTACCTCAACTAACAGTTAATTAATAAACATTGTACTAGAAAATAAACATACCCCCATAGAAAACGTACTGTGATATTAATTAACGTCTTTCAAAAAGAAAGGAGGAAAGAGACTATGGCTTAAGATCAAATATCTTACTTATAATTAATCTTTCACCTCCATAGCAAATCATGCTTCATAGATTAGAGATCGCGAATTTCTACATCTTGGAAAAAATTAAAGACTTGCATAAAAAGTATTTTTCTAGAAATAAAATTAGTGAAATTGCATCGTCTACAATTGAGTAAATGATTTGAAAAGAGATCGTACGAGTATTGCTAATAAAAAGTGATCGTTCAAACGTGGTAGCTACAACAGAAATCATCGACACTGTGCACGATATTGCTTTGATAGACGGTTGTTTAAATTTGGAAGAAATACCAGAGGCAGTAGGCATTTCAATTGAATGGGCAATTTATATTTTGAATGTTGAATTGGATATGTAATTCTGTTTTAGGATAATACCCCTACTCACACAAGTGCAATTACTGCTCGTAGATTGTTGTAATTAAAGTTTCATTTGCTTTTCCATCCACCTTATTCACCAGAGTAAGCGCTTTCAAACTTTTCTCGAAACCGAGAAAATTCCTTGTTGATGATGAGTGGTTGCTATTGTAAACATCTATTCTGAATACCTTGAAGCACACCACCATCTCGCGAAGAAACACAAAAACATCAATAAACATTGGGTTTTATTTCATCTTAAGGACTTTTCAGTTTATCGTCGTATTCCACTAACAATAATACTCATGCTTAATCATTTCCTACATTAGTAGATCGAAAATTTATTTTTGTTTATTTTTGAGTTGTAGTTTATAATTTAATTATTAGTAGTGTCACAGTTTATATCTTACAGAATCAGTTGAATCACTTCTCCTACATTTTGTCTTCCACTTCAAGAAACTCGCGGTCTATGGGCAGACCACTATTTTCTGTCCAGAAGTAGAGGGCAAAAAACATGCAAAACACTTGCACATAACCTAACCTTAACCTCAAAGAAATAATGTGATAAAAGCTTGTATTATTTAAGTAAAGTCAAGTTGCATATTCTGTAAGTGAATTAATGAAATTTTTCAATGTTGGTTAAGTTACATTAGTTGTGAAACTCGAATATCAGTTGCATATATAACCTCTCCTACAAGCGCGCGGTCTACAGTTTAGCGAGTGCAAACCGAAAACCAGGAACAAGAAAAATCAAAAGAACTGCTCTAAGTGATCCAACTGATTCTGTAAGGTATAAACTGCGGTAGTATCTGTATTTATTTTTGTTTATTCTTATGTGCTATAATGGGTTGTGTCCAACAACAGTCGTCAAGATTACACGCGGTCACGCTCACCTAAAAAAAAGTGTCAGGTTGTTCAAATTTTGTGATACTACCTTATATTAGTATCCATGATGGATTTTAAAACAACTTGTTTCTCTTCACATAATAAACATCAAATTTAAAATGTAGTTCTAACCTCAAACGCAAACGGAATAGAATAGCACTATCTGAAGACGCTAGCAAATCAATCATTGTTGGTAGTTGCCAACCGTCTAGGAAATTTATGGTGTAACTTACTAACTGCTTCTGAACAGTTGAAGAAGAAATTTGAAGAGTCGCTGGATGAACGTAATGTTAAACGAAATAATGCTTTGCTCACTCGTAAAAAGTTATTGTGCTTAATACAAGACAAAAAAGAACTAAGTCAATTAATAGAAAGTATCTGTAGCCCAATATCGCCCACTGGGAAATCAGCAGCGTCTTCAAAAAATCAATTCGAATATCTTCCATATCTTGTATTTGGCTGACCTATAAGTAGGCTAAAGAGTAGGAAGGTTATAATCTAATAATAATAATCGGAAAGAATGTTGTTTAATTTGGAAATCATTTATTGGATTTTTTCTAATACTCAGATATTTTAGCTTGAAAGACAAATAACCAACAACAGTAGTTGAGACGGTAAGGAATAATATTAAAGAGATCGTTGAATATCAGTGAAAGAAACATTTTTGCCATGGTTTTACACTTATCGTATTATAAAGACAGAGTGTAGCTAATTTATTTTTTAATAGAACACTCTTACTCAATTTTGATACCAAACTCCAACAAGCAGGATCAAGTAGTATTTTAACTGTTACTCTTGTAATTTTTCACTTCTAAGTTTACAACGTGAATGATGGCTATATTGACCTTAAACTGCAGATCTTCTCTGAAGATTCTTGAATAGTAAGACATTAAAAAAGACTAAAGATGATATGATCTTTTATTTTCAATGCTAGCAAGCCAAAAAGTTCTAACAGATACCCATATACTGGATTTTACTTTCATATTGCTTTTTATACATCATGTAGTCTAACACAGTTAATACACGTGAAACTGCCTTTTTAAGAAAGCGCACATTCCTTTATTGTTGTTTAAGCTAATATTGTATTTTCAACACTATACCGCCACTGCTAGGATAAAAATAATTATCATACCCAATGTTGATTTTTGTAAAGTTCGTCTGTGTAATACGTACGTTTCTTGTAACCATCACTTCAATTTTATACTCCCTTTTACTAATCATTACTGTGCGTGGTAAATTAGTAAGACTTGAATTAATCAAATCTATTAGTAGCCAAATAGATGAAAAGAAAGCTTTCTTGTTCAGGTATGGCAAAAGGAAGGATAAAAATAGAAAAATAGACACAATGTTACGTTTTCAAAGATTTTTTAAGTTCTTGAGACTTGATAGGAGAGTTACATTTTATTATCTAGCAACATTATGCAATACACTAAATATTCCTTTTTTTCAACTTTTATATATGGGCTATTTATTTAAATGAAAACAAATAGAAAGATACTTAACTGGTTCAGATACATAACTAGAATGGATCAAACAAGACTGGTGAAGAGAATATCAGAAACGAAAGGATATGAAGGGAAAAGATGAAAGCGAATGCCACGCAAAAGATGGGCAGACCAAATAATAAAAATAGGAGTAGAAAAGGGCAAAACGATGATGCAGATTAAAGAACTCGCAAGGAACCGAAAAGAATGGAAAAAATGGGTAAACAAGTAAGAAACGATGACCTCCGACGCCCTGGAAGGATACAAGAAGTGATGGAAAAAAAAGAACTTTTATTTATTTGTTATATTTGTTCTGATAAGCGCAACAATAACATCAAAAACATAAAGTAAAAAGAAATGAAGGAAACGAAGTAGGTATGAAGAAAAAACAAGTGATTAGACCATACAATGGAACTAATAGAAGAGAAACTAAATTAAATTATAAAAGAAATAGCTCATTTTAAAATGAACCCAAAAATAAAACATCCGAGAATGCAAAGCATGACCACAACGAAGTCCGTTTTGTGACTAAATTCGAGCAACAGTCTGTTCACAAAAATAAGCAAACATTTATCTTTCCGCTGCCATTTTGACCGTGTTGCCGGAGAGATAACAAAAAGTGAAGACACCATGTTGGCTTTAGTTTTTGATGCAGAATCTAAATGTGAATTCAAAATTTCAAAATTTAAAACACACAGACTTCGCAAGTTCAGGAACGACTTCAAAGGTGTTCATTCAAAAATATATGGGATACAGAAATAAAGCTGGAATTCATTGACATAAGACGGAAGAAATACTTAAAATATGGGAAAACTATTTCTATGAATTATTAGAAAACTAGAAAAGACAAAAAATGAACCATCTGATATCCGTAAGATACGACGGTTGCTATTTATATTTCTGGCCTAACAATGAAAAAACAAGTATTTATGATCGAAACTAGTTTTATTGTTTTTCAAAATATTCTCCATTAAGATTGATACACTTTTCCATGCGTTTGAATCAATTTTCGAAGCACTTTTTCCACTCTGTTTGAGGCAGCTCCAAAATATGCGTTTTGAAACAAAAAACGGCTTCTTCTGGTGTTGAAAATCGTTGACCGCGCAGTTTGTTTTTGATGTACGGGAATAAAAAGAAGTCATTGGGTGCCAAACCAGGGCTGTATGGTGGATGGCCCATCAACTCGATCTTCTGGCTGGTTAAATATTCAATTGTTTGAGCAGCGGTGTGAGAGTTTGCATTGTCATGATGAAGAATGATTCGCCTCTTCTTTGAAGTTTTCCGAATTTTTTCCAATGACTTCTGGCAAACAAATGGTTGTGTACCATTCAGAGTTGACCGTCTTACGTTGCTCTAACGCCACTGTTGCCACATGACCGGTAATGCCAAAGAAACAGGCAACCATTTGCTTCGATGTGCTTCTTCCGCGAACAACTTTTGTTGGATTTGGCTCGTCTTGAAAGACCCACACAGTTGATTGCTGTTTTGTTTCGGGGTCATATGCGTAGATCTATGATTCGTCACCTGTGCAGATGTTATACACAGCCTTTGATGCACCTTTCGCAAATTTTTTCAACATTTCAATGCACCAGTCGACGCAAGCCTTCTTTTGAGCATTGCTCAGGTTATGCGGGAACCAACGAGAACAATTTTTTTTTAAGGCCAAATGATCATGTAATATCTTGTTGATGCTAGTCATACTAATGCCTAAAGATGCCTCAATCTCACGGTATGTCACATGACGATCTTGTTTAATCAGTTCACGCACAGCATCGATGTTTTCAGGCACAACGACAGATTTTGGACGGCCTTCACGGATTTCGTCCTGGAGTGAACATCGGCCACGTTTGAATTCATTATACCAGTTTTTTACAGTGCTGTAGGATGGAGCTTCATCGCTATATAATGTATTAAGTTCATTGATGCACTCTTGTCGTGATAATCCACGTCGAAAGTTATGAAAAATAATTGCACGAAAGTGTTCACGGGTCAATTCCATTTTTTACTAGGGAATGCACTTTTCAATTAACTGCAAACAACACTAATCGCACTCAAATGACAAAATGTTGTGGTTGAGGTTATTTTCAACAATGTAAAGTTTACACCGGAAATGTCAGCTGACGCCTGGAAACAGTCAGTGTTGCCAAGGCCAGAAATATAAATAGCAACTCTCGTAGAATCACCTCCAAGAAATGAAGAACTGATAAAAGAGGGAAAAGAGAAACTCATTAATAAGATATATAATTTTGTGTTCGCTAATAACACAAAGTGTCGTATCTCAAAAACTCAACTTCTGGATTATGTCACTAACTGACGTTATTAAGCGAGGTCTTGACTCTCACAAAGTGTCGAATCTCAAACCGGTTTAGTAACGGGCTAATGGGAAACTTGAATAGCGGCGTATGTCAAATGCTGTGGCACACTAACCTCACAAACAGACATCGATAAATCTGAGATACGACACTTCGTGTTATTGGAGATATGGTAGCTGAAAAATATACCATACGAATGGAAGATAGGAATTACTCAGCCATTATTTAAAATGATGAACAGGGAAGAATATGAAGATTATAAAGGAATAACACTGTTAAACACAACCTACAGAATACTCTCATTTTGAATAAACAAGAAATCGTAAAAGTTTACAGAAAGTACCTTAGGCACTTTTGTACTAACAAGTTTAATTTTGCTGAATTTTTCAAGTGGTTAACAACAACAATTATTATTGTTGAATAAGTACTAGATCAGTGGAAGCTTTAGAAATTTGGTTTTACTCGAAAACGACGCATTTCAGAAAAAAAAATTGCAAAGTTTTTTCCGCTAAATATAATGCAGATTACTGTAATTGTAAAATTACCCACTTTTGAGTAACGCATCATATTCTTTTAAAAAGAAGTTATGGTAAGAGTAATCTTCATGGAAATCTGCAAAAGAGTAACTCTGATTGCTTAGCAGATATTAGTAAAACAATCAATTTTTAAATACCTAAATCTTAGCAACCTATGCCTTGAAAAGGACATTTTCAGATCTATTATCTAAATTTCTTAGCTCAGTTTGTTTTGTATAATTAGCCTTAGAAATTTGTATACCAACACATTTCTGAAACACCCTGTATTAGTATTTAACAAAAAGAATGGTCGCTTTCACTATAACTCTAAGTTCTTTGAGTTCATTTTTGTGATTACTCTATACTGTAATAGTGTAACCATTAATTTTATTTTGCTTGTAAAAAAAAATAATTTTAATTGGAACCTTTGTTATTCTGTATAAATTGAATTGAATATGTCTAGTCCTCTAACAATCAAAAAACCACAACAAATCTATTTATTGATTTCTAATTATAAACTCTTACGTTTATAACCACAAAAATCTATCATCTCCGACCCAAACCGTTTTTTTCCTAAATAAACATCTTGAGAAACCCTCGCAGATACAAATAATTAATTTACCGCTCTAGGTAAAATGTAACAAATCCATAAACAGATACATTTCAAAGATGCTCGACGTGGTTATCTTTCGGGGTCAAGCGGCGCTTTTCTCTTTCATTGCTCGCTTTCCTTTTGTACTCGTTTACCTGCCATACAATGCAATGATATATGTTTACACCGCACACCTTACAATTACTTAACCTTGTTTACCACAAACTGTCAAAGCGAACTAATCTTCTTACCATTCAAACGAATTAAAAAAAGGACACCGCCAAATTTTATACCTTTATTTGAAATACCTGAATCCATTATTCGACGTTAAAAGAATTTTGTGTTCCGAGCAGTTGTAACGTAAAACTTTTACTGAAAGCTTTAACTGGTAAACGATACCACCCAAACACAAGTTGATATATATTTTGACTTTTTGGTCAGAAAGGCGGTTCGTTTGTCGGTAAAATTGCAAGGTAAAGTTAATGCTTGTTGCCTGTAGAGAGTTTTTTGAAATTGTTGTGACTTGTGGTTGTCTAATTTATTTACTTCGACAGTTAGAAATTTAAAATGTGGGATTTTATAGTTAGAAACATGTCAAATTTGGTAATAAAACTTGATAATAGGAATTCTTTCGCTATTATTTTTTTAGAATCCAATATCAAGTGTGAGAATGAGAACTTACTCATCTTACTAAAAAAAGAATTAAGAAAACAAATTTCATATCTTTATTTGGAAGGTGCAGGTTAAAAATTTAAAATTAAAATTTCTGGTTGCCATTTTAATTTAAAATTATAATTTTACAAGAACTATTCTTTTGTGTACGTGTCAAGTAAATAAAAATTTAAAAAAATTATTTTACGATCCTGCCGCTTCGTGCTGAAGTTGTAGGTAGGTATACAACCCAGTGAGTGGTTATATGAGGTTATTAAAACTGAAAATCCCGGTTGCTAATTTTGTATAGCTATTTCCAAGACCAATCAACTCGTTTTATTTATGACAAACAAGATCTTCTATCATGTTAACTTCGATATTAACATACATCTTACAAAATGAACCTATTATGATACTGGCAATTATCTTATAATGAAATCATTATTTTTAAACACACAAGGCACTTCTAAAATTACCTAATCCAAGATGGAACCCGACGGAAGATATAAATTTTGTAGAAACCTAAAAAACATTAAAAACCGTCCCTAATTTAGATTCGACCTTATTTTGAGACCGCCCCTTAATTCTATATTACCTCCTGCCACTGTACAGTCCGAACGCTTATAAACTGTACAGGTCTTCCGTGTTCCTCCTTAACACATTTTTGTGGAATTTCTGTTTTTCCCACTGAATGTACATAATAGACGTTGGGTCATTTCCACGGCTGTATAATTATTAGTAATGTTTAGAACACATTCTGACAGGGACAAGTCAAAATAAAAACAAAGAAATTATAGAGAGCACCTGGAGTTAGAACATAATAGCCCATATATAAAAGTTATAAAAAAGTTTATTGCTTTCTCGGTTCTACCGTATTTTTATTTCTGATCATTATAATACTAGAGGGATGCTTATCTAAGGTTTTAGAAACATTTAAAAATATCTAGATGAGAAATAAAATTTTCGTTTTATAGTATAAATTAACAACATAATAATAAATATTATTACTACTCCATCTTAATGATGGGTAAATAATAGTTAAACCAACATTAACATACACACAAACATTTATTTAAACATAGTTTAGTTAACGATGTGCAATTACTGACATCAAATTCATCATGCTCTTGGTTATTATTTATGCGCGTTAACCACAGCATATTACAAGACCGTAATGTATTATATCAAAATAATCCAGCTCTCTGGCATTATTATATGTATATTATAAATTATAGATACACGATAGATGCACGTAACATTAATGGTATCAACACTACAAAACGAGCAATATATCTTTTATGATATATTAGGTTAAAGAGAAACGAGATGGTGAAACACATAAACATAAACAATAAAATAAATGTCTTAAATATTATGTAACGATTAAAGCTATAGAAGATTTTACTCAAAATAAAATGACGCAATCGTATAATTCTGTGAGTTTAAATAAATTAATGAAAATTAACATCTTGTTTCTTTTTAAAGAGTTATGTGTAACCAGTAATTAAATCATTTACACTTTGAACAACAAACGATCTTCATAACAAAGAACCACAAGAAATCAAGGCCGTAGCTTGGATTGAATTTTCCACTAGCGCCCATGGGGGTTCAATAAAAAAAACAATTTGTAATGAATAATACGATTTTTAACAACAATTTGTTAGAACTTCGGGAGGGGAACCCCCAAAACCCCTCTTAGCTACGGCCTTGCAAGAGATAATTTACATTCTTAAAATTAAAGGAAAGTTCAAAAAGTTAAAAAGACATTATGAATATTTTTCAAAGCCAAATTAATAGGTTCAGACAAGAAAAGATGGTAGAAGTAATGAAATACCATCAAAGCATGTAGTGAAGCTTGAATTAGTAAACGTGACAAGAGAAACGTTTAAATAATTTATGTAAAGAAACATCATTGAATGTCTAACCAATCTGTACCTCCTACCATAGGAATTAAATCAAATCGCAGTAAGAATCAAGCAGTGGAAATCATATCTGAATAGATTTTGAAATGAATGAAGTTCTACCAAGAATCCAACTAGAAGACGATGATACTTTTAAATTGCATATTCAATAGAATTATTGAGAAGTAGCAAGTAATTAATTCGCTATACAACACCCGCAATAAAGATAAAATTGTTAAATAGTCATATAACTGGGTATCTTGAGCCTTCATTCCCATATTTGATATGAAAATTTTCAATAAATGTGAAAATCATACCATAATATAGTTATTTCGCATAAAACCAAGGTCTTCCTATACAAACCACTAAGTTCAACCTTGTATTTATTTCATAGGTTTGGGAAAGGTTGGAAGCCTAAGAAACTACGTCTTCAACCTAGTTATTTAGCAAAAGATGTAAAAGATTTTCAAAAACCATTCGTTCTTTGATTTAATTTTAAAGCGGAAGTTATCATAGCCATAGAGTGTTCAAAGACAAATAGAAGTACTGAAACTCGTCGTATTCTTCGTCTAGACACTATAACGAATAGACAGAAGCTCACAGCTCCAAAGCACGAAGAGATACCTAATAGGGCCGTCCTATCTCTAAGTTTGTTTAGCATTTACAAAACAATATATAATAAAAGACATGTGCTATATGATTAAAAAAAGATGAAAAATCAGAAATTTCGAATATTTTGGCAGTATTTCATTTACATCTCACAGTGATCAAACCGATAAAAACACTAAAAATTTAAAATGTCTTTTTGGTTTGGAACTAATAATCACTTTAATTAATACAACTTGAAAAGATTGTTAAATTGAATTATTTTGGATCAAACTGCGATAATCGAAACAATATCAAAAATACAGAACGCAAAGGTATAGAAAAGACTACTACATAAACAGAAACCTGAATTCTACGAAAAGCAGAGAGTAAGGTATTCAAGGGAAAATGTTTATAAATAAAAGAAATAAATAACAAATATATCAACCCTGAAAGCAGTTGGGATTGAAAGATATGTTTGGGAAAATTACGTAAATTTTTGTATCACGAACGCAGAGGTAATTAAAGAACTTGCGCAATTTACTATACTTTGCGATGCTTTAAGAAAATTCTGGCTTATAATAATATTAAAGTGAGAAAGAGAGAATGGAAAAAAGTCTTGGTGTTCAACTATAGCGGGCGATATTTTTAATCATTAAACTGTATAATTTTAAAGGTTGCTTTTATTCAGATTTTGGCCTTCTACAAGGCTTTTTTTTATTTAGAACTCTTCACAAGAAATAAAGCCCAAATAGCACAATAATTTGATTGAACGCTATTTTCCTTTCCTTCTATATTCTTTTATATAATTCTTTATGTAATTGTTACGTTGGACGTCAGATAATCTCGCTGAGAGAGGATTCTGAAGAACAACGTAATAAATCACTATTTAAAACAGCCTTCAGGTATGCGAAAACTCTTTCCAGCATGTATAAGTGACAAAGAGAAAAAATAATACATATGCAGGGTATTCCAAGAAACATGAAATACCCATCTTTCCCTTTTTTTGAACTAGCTTGAGTATGTAAAAACTCTGCCAAAAATTCTTACATAATGGAAAATGCCTGTTTCGTCTTTCCAAAGTCACCACACGTGGCGTAAGCCGCAACACTCAGGCCATAGAGCCCATTGTGCAAACCGCAGCAAAGTTGCCATTCAAGAAGTTAGTGTTCTATAATTAGTTGCCCTGTAGAAGGTCCGAGGTGATGATGTCTTTTCACCATTACAGGGATCCACTCACACAAAACGTTCTCATTGCAATATTTACCTACTAGAACTATCTTCCAGAAGTCCGATAGTATTGAGGTGTTTATTGAGATGAGCATGGCCGGTGAGAAGGCCAGTAACTATCCGTATATTTCTTCTACTCATTTTGAGCAAAACATTCGCAGTTTTAAGTCACTTTAATTATTAGGAGCCTAGCCTACCTGCAGTTTGTCAAACTGACTATGGAATGTCTCAAGAGTCTATTCAGTGATGGATCTGTTGGCATAACTGAAGGGGATACCTATATCCGGCTCCGGTTAGAGAAGGGTCAGCAGTACCTGGCCAAGGCACCAGAATCCATGTAAGAGCCATCCAATTCCTCCGAAACAAGGTGGCTAGGGAGCGATAACACTCAGGATCAGGCATGATATAATGAATGGAGCGGTCAGGGCCCGAAGAACCGCCTAGCTGTGCTAACGTTTACGAAGGTTAACACTATCGCATACCTACCAAAGAGAACGAAAGTTCCATTCTTGGCTTAAGTTCGTAGACTCCTGCTCCAGTACCTTCGCCGGTTTTGGATCCATCTGAATACCTATCGAGCCTATTCGGAGTAGGCTCTTCACGAGCTTGAGCCTAGGATTCTGCAGCTTATTTACTCTTTGCAGCAAAAAGCGGTTTGTTTCTCACTTACCTCACTATAGAAGGTTAAGGATCTGATCTGATCTGATCCATCCTCCTGCCCCTTTTTCAGCCACTAGCCATTACATCTTACATGAATGAAGCCCTTCACGCCTACGTCTCAACTATAATTTGGAGTGATGAAAAGTTGAGTAGGATTTTCAAGGCAGCTGTAGGAGCGATGCGTATGGCTCTTATAATGCCTAATCAGACGAGCCTTTGCACATGTTCTAGCCGTTTCTTGTTGGAAGTTTTTTGGAAAAGCAGACCGCCAAACCAGTGATGCGTATAACATGAGAGGTCTGCGTACTAGGTTTTGTCTTCGTGGTACGAATTCTTCAGAAGTGGTTTGATGGAAAACTCATACGGCACATGCGGTTGCAAAAATAGTTTTCTTAAGATACTTTTATTCTTTTATACCCGGTTGAAACTAGCCAGAGGTGGTCGTTGAGTTTGAAGAAAATTCTGTGTTCCAGCGGGGTATTTGCAGTGCGACTCTAAGCAGAATAAGGGAAAAATGATAATAATAATAATAATAATAATAATATTGGGCACCACCATGTACAACTCGCAAGAAGCTACCCGAAGCAAGCCACTGCGGTAAACCCACTCCGGCGCGTCGCACACCGACGACATCCGTAGGTCCTCGGTAAATTTGATTGTAACTTTTATAAACAACTTTTACGTGCAGAAAGAATTACATAATGTGGATATACTCCTACATTTATACAGAACAACACGACAAAGTCAGCGTAAATACTGAATAAACCAACTCACAAATATTACTATATGAAGACGCGCAAAGTTTGGGGAGCGTAGCCGCAGATATGGTGAAGAAGTCCATGTAGACACTCGTCTACGAAAATCGTCGACGTAGAAACACCGCTGATAGTCCAATTTTAAACTTGAATTGCTTATTATTTACTTCACCACAGGTAACTCTTTAATGGTAGCAACTAACCACTGTATTTTTACCCAGCACTACAGCGAAAATTGTCATCAAATGGCCATTATTGACACAAATATTTCTTATACCATTGGTATTGGTTGACAGAAATTTGGGCTTGTAAAATCAGCGACCGTTCAATCTACCTGACCTCTACTGTGGTCACTTCGAAAATCTCCAAATTTTGATTTTGAAAATTCTGTCATGCGAATGCAAGAACACCCCGCGAAACACAATATCAATTTAATGATTTGAAATAAATGCAGCACTAATATTCCGGGTACGATAGATTATATGAGACGTAAGAACATTTAACAAAACCCTGAAAAGGCGTAGACCCGTAAAAAGTGTCTTTTTGAAAATTTCCATATGAACTTTCTTTGATTTCCTATATTAACAACAGCAACAACACATAATGTGTGAGTCTTCTTTTGATACACTCTCATGAGTGTCAAGTTTTAAGTCTTACCTAATTTTCATCTCAAAGTTTCCGTCAACATTGGTGTAAGTTTTGATTTTCAACTTAAAGTTCTACTCTGTTTTTACTTTTACGGTCTAGAAAACAACTCGACGATTAAATATACTATACCATAGCCTGTGAATGTTAATCTAAAGTTAAGAAATAGGGGAAATTTACATTAGGTAAATACAATTTTGGGTGAGACTTCGCGGTTTTAATCTAAGTACCTTACATTTGACTCTACAGCAATGAAATTAAAAGAACCAACTGTTGATGAGGGAATATTAACTTCTAGTATCAACGGTTCATTCTAGACAATCCAAGACTTGCATTGAAAATAATTTTTAAAACTGCAGTTATTTCTAGTAAATAATTCTAGTATATTTTTATTCAAAGTTATTGAAGATATTTGAAACATCTGCAGGATCTCTCATGACTAGATGGCCATAGTTTAAACACGTGTTGGTCTGACCACTTTAACTCAAAAATGTCTAATGAACATATATCCGAAAATCAATTGCTACAAAGTTACAGCCATTTTAAACTAAGTATTATTAGGTTACCTAATTTGAAAAGAAAAACATCAAAACAATTAATCAAAAAATTCAACGCAATTACAGAAACTGTTCATATCCTGTCTATGCACACTTTACCTCTTCGTTTAATGGAGGAAGTGGCTCTTCGAAGGGTACAACGGTCGATACGGTACATCCTTACTGAGTGACTGTTTTGCATTCACTAACTTCTTCTTATCTCCCCAGAGATAGTAGTCTAGAGGGCTGACTTTAGGTCATTGAGATAAACAAGGAACTGTCTCTTCTTCTGTTTGTTGATACTTCACAATAGCTTTGACGTTTGATTTTGATGCCATTATTCTGTTAATAATTCACTGATGTAACTAACGCTTTCGCGATCTCGCAGTCCTGACAACATTTAGCAGTAACCTGTTTTTTTTAAATTTATTTTTTGCATAAAAATCACTTCATGTACATATCATGTCCAGATCGATCAATCAGGCTCAATGCACCGGCACTCCAGTTCTGTTGTTTCAAGCCGGACTTACTACTTTGCTACGTTAGTGGTATTGGCTACTTATACCGTAGATTAATAAGATATAGTTGTCAAAATTTGTTTTAAGTTTTAGTAAAACCCCTATTCCGTCTAGGATTAGAACGGAAGGTTTTGCTAGTTTCGTGGTAGATTGACTGACAAACTGAAAGTTTAGTTTATTGTACACTTACTCTTTAGATCACTTAAAAGGTTAAGCCTAGTCACCTTCTAATGAAATAAGATATTGACATTTATATTTATTCATCAGCAGTAAACGTAAGACGCAGTTGGAAATGTATCTTCTCTATAACTTGCTCAATTTGATCAAAAATGATGTATTTAAGAAAATCTCAAACATGCCACAAGATGATCTACCTATTGTAGGCTCAAAGGTGACACATTGAGGTATACAAAATTAAAATGAGTCTGAAATCAAGAAAGGTTCTGAAATTTTTTCAAAGATGTTCGTCGATACCATTCTTGTTGGTGACTAATAACTAAAGTAATGGTAAACTCGATAATAAGGCAAAATAAGGTTTGTAAATGAATTTGACTGTTACGTACGCCAAAGCGACTACCTTGATATTTTCACATTATATCTATATAAGATATTCAGAAACCAATTCGTAAATTAATAGACACTAAAACGTGAGGGTCTGAAAATGTACCTGTCTACGTCATTAAAAAATGAATAATTTCTATTCGATTAATTTTATTTAATCTCTGTTTAAAGTTAGCTATTTTTCCTGATTAGTAGAAGCGTGAAAAGTAAAACCGGTCATTGAACAAGACGGCAGACATGAAATACAAAATTACAGTCTAATTTTGATAGTCAGTAGTATTTACCAAATGTTCGAAGCCATAGCATACGACATGCTGAGACCTGAGATAAGTGACTTGATAACAACAGATTATCATGGATCCAAATAGTGTAACAGTAATGAGATCTGCCACACGTATACTTTGCACAGTATAAATGTTACAAACAGAACGAAGCCACACTGGACTGACATGAGTTCGATCCTGAGAAAAAATCAGGAAGAAATCTTTTGAGTCTGGGATCAAACTCACAGGGGGCTATGACGTAAGTAATTGGCACCCACATTGAAAAACAACAACAACCGACCAGCATGAGTGCGTGGTCTCATTTTCATAAACAATTATGGAGATGTTATTAAATCATGCTGTGAGCAATTTTTGCAGACTTCAAACTCTATTCTGTTATTGAATCCATGGATGACTACTGTAAACGCTTACAGGACGACTTGAATGTCGCATAAAACTGGGCGGTAAAAAAACACTCTGAGGGTCGTATTCACAGTCGCTTTCAACTTCAACTTATAAACAATTAGGTTTTTTTAATCCTAAGTATCATCTGTATCAGTCTTTAGTTCGCTCTAAAGTAGTAATAATATGGAATCCTGTGTATGTCTCACCGTCACTTAGAATTGGAAAAGTGCAAAAAACTTTTTTAAAGTACTGTAATTATCATTTTGAGTTTCCCATAGAAAATTTTTATTTGCTTCGCTAAGTATCCGACACGAATCTTCTATATTTTATTCTCTTTATTTACAGTTATCAGTTACATGTATGACTGTCTTTACTTTTTTAATTTCAAGGTACCAGGCATAAGAACGAATTCCTCTACCACTTTTCTGCGTAAACAGTTAAAGACTAATCGACCTTCTCCAGTTGCCACGATGCACCGGGTTTATCATTGCTTGAAGACAGAATTACTTATGGCATGCCACACAATATTACTAACATAAGAATGATTATTCCAAATAATTTCAAAAGTGCAAAACTAATGATAATTTTAAAAAATACATTTACAATGCACGTTATCCCGATCTTGCCTTTTTTGGAATGTTTTTAAACATGTTTGCAATTTTGCAATACATCAAATTACGTCCTGTGATAGTTAGAAGTCACAAACGTTAAAAGTAGGAAGTTTCAATTTCACGTGCATATTATAAACATAAATCAGTCGCACGACGGAAGACCGATCTAAATATCTAAATTACCAATTTATTTTTAATAATACCATTCATTATTTTAAATAAACGCTAAATATAACTTTGTGTTTCTTTTACAATTTTAAATGGAAATCACAAACACAAGCTAGATATTTATCAGTTATATTCGTATACTACATACTACTATAATGATTGGACCATTAGGTAACTTCCATCAAATTTACCTAATTATAGGTATAAGCTAAGAGGCTCATTTACCTTGATAATATCAACTATATTCAAATTTTTAGGCGAGGAGTTTCTTTTCTGAGAATATCATGTTTCGCGTAGCAATAAACTACGGTAGCCTTTTACTGTTAAACGCCAGAAAAACTTCAAATTACACAAAATAATGACCTTATTTAAACATTCGTAACACTTAACTTGAAATTAACTTATCAAAAAAAATAGTTTTATTTTTTTATAATATAAACTTTAATTTGCATATTAATTTTAAATAAATAAATTAGAAAATTTATTTCTTTGGTCAAAACGTTTTAAAATAACTTTAATTAACATAACTGTAGCATCTACTTTAATATCTTTACTTTTAGTACTCATTTTTTTACATGTATCATGTTTCTATTTTAATATTTAACATTATTTTCTGGTTCAAGATCAGTTACGTGAAACTTTCATTTTTATATAAATACAGTTCCAAGAATATTCTAAATTTTCATAGGCAAAGAGCTAGGTACTCGTTATTATCTGGAGGTTTTTTAAACAAAATGCGTTTTAGTGACGCTCTTGACTGTGACAGCACAACCTTATTGTGGGTGTCCAGGCAAATTAATAACACAAGCCTCAATGCTTGCTATTTTTTAATTATTTGACAAAGTGTGTACATCATCAAAGCCAGTTGATTGTGAGACAGTACCGACACCAAACAAAAGACGATCGCAAATTGAGCTCAATAACGATCTTTTCTCCGCTAGAAATGCTGTTGTTTCACATCAAATCTGACAAGTTTAAACGTCAGTTCATAAAATTGTGGTTATTAGAATTTAAACTTTAGAAAGAAGTAATTATTAATACCTTGTTGTTGTGCATTCAACGCGTTTTCGGAAACGTAACTTATATTTCTGATCTGATCATGGTAAATTACATAATACAGTTATTTGAGTTAGATCGATTTTACAGCAATCTATAAACAATAATTGTGAAAGTGATAAAGATGATTTCGAGAAAATACTAAATACACTTATTTTGCAAAGAATAAACAATAATACACAACAACGAGGCAGTGATAATTATGTTTTTCTAAAATTTAAATTCTAATAACCTCAAACTTATAAGCTGAGGTTTAAACTTGTCAAATTTGACGTAACAGCACCTCTAGTAAAGAAAAAATCGTTATTGAACTCAATTTACAATCGTCTTTTGTTTGGTGCCGGTACTTTGTCTTTTAATCAACTGGCTTTGTACATCATTAACTCAAAAGACCCTCTAATGAAATTATTATTAGGTTCTAAATTAAAACAGACTACTCTCCAGTTGAACTATTTTAACATTCCTCTATCAACACCAAAATGTGTTCCTATCTAAAAAAGTTTGTATATACGCATCCCATTATATAGGGCGATTCTTAACCACTCTTTTCTGTTTTAAAGTGTAATATAGGAGCATAAAAGAAACTGATCTACGCTAAACTGCATTAATGAATGCTGTATACTTTCAGAGTTGAAATAACTGGAAGCCGTGTTTGAACACCTTTGTACATAACCGCATTTTGTAGTAAAAAATCTAAAAAAAATAGTTTAGCTTTGATTTAGAAAATATACCACAACTGAAACTGTCTATCCAGTTTCAGTTTGGCATAGCCTTTAGAAGTTTGAAAGTTATATTTTCCATCATTTACTGTTTTTAAGTCAAAAATCTTCATAATCAAATTGGTTAGATGAGCTAGACTTGCTTAGTTTTCTACCAAAAACTTTTAGAAAGCAAACGATGGATCGAATTATTTAGAGCTTTATATCTCGAAACTATGTATATTTTGCTATTGTAATGTATGTTATACAATGAGCGGCTAAATTATGGAATGAATTAAATAAAACCCTAATCATTTTTTTTATATAGAAACGCCGAGACACGTTGATTTTATTTTGTTTTTTGCCGTTTTTCGCGTGCATCCGATTTTCTGCAGGGTGATTCTAAAAAGCTGCACGAAAAAAAATAATTTTTTTAAATGGAACACCCTGTATATTTCTACAGATTTGGATAGAACCTTGTCTCGCAAATACAGTAATGTAAATATTGCTGGGTCTATCTTTAATAATAACGGAGATATAGTCAAGAGTGCTCAATAAAAAGAAGGCAAGGAAATAAGTTTAATACATTAAGAACAAACGAATAAATTAAATTAAATAGTGTTCAACAAACAAAATTAAAATAATTCATTTAAATCAAATGTTGGAAATGCCATCCATCAGCCTCTAGGCAATAAGCAAACCTATGAACATATTCTTCTTGTACATTGAGAATGACCTCTGAACTAATTCAACTCATTTCTTCACTTATTCACTCCTCTAAATTCTGCGGTCTGGTTACGTAGACTTTTGATTTCAAATAACCCCACAAGAAAAAATTAATTTATTCGTTTGTTCTTAATGTATGAAACTTATTTCCTTGCCTTCTGTTTATTGAGCACTCTTGACTATACCTCCGTTATTATTAAAGATAGACCCATCAATATCTTTATTACTGTATTCGTGAGACAAGGTTCTATCCAAATCTGTAGAAATATACAGGGTGTTCTATTTAAAAAAAATTAATTTTTTTTCGTGCAGCTTTTTTGAATCACCCTGTAGAAAATCGGGTGCACGCGAAAAACGGCAAAAAACAAACTAAATCGACGTGTCTTGCGTTTTTATAAAAAAAAATTATTACGATTTTATTTAATTCATTCCATAATTTAGTCGCTCACATAGGTTTCTGTAATAGCATTTAAAAGAAGAAAAAGAAGTTAAGAATTACGCTGTATATTATCTAAATTCCTTAGTCTACGCGTTTGTTAAGCTGAGCAAGTAAAAATTTTGTTTTATTTATGCACTGTTCGTTTATTGTCAAACGGTCAAAAGAGACATTCAGAAATTAATCTACAGCAATTATGTTTGCTTTATACAGGATGTCCAGTGACCCGACGCCCACTGCTTAAATTCCTGTTGGATAGGTCGGTTTAATACGAGTATGTTTAACAAACATAAGTATGTCCGAAAATCAATCGTTACGAAGACACAGTCATTTGAAGGTATCAACAAAAATTGAAAGAAAAAACACACTAATTTTTATGATTAATATTGATCGCTTCAGTATTCTAGATGGAGTTTTACTAACCTATATTGGGATAATACAAATAATGTTCATATTGTTTTATTGTATTTGGAATATGATGTGGTAATATGTAACTTGCAAACGAGTTCATGAAAGCGTTGCTCGAGAAATACAAAAATGGTACGAGTATAAGTAGAGCGCCTCTCTATAGAACCAAGCAAATAAAAAGTTGTAGAATGTATTATTTTATTAAAACAAGCCAATTCAAGAATAAGGTTGCTGTATTGGAAATGAGATGTTGTGCACTGAATAAAGAAACCATAGCAAGACCTGTTCTATCTAGCTTTCCTATTAAAAAAGTGAGATGCGGTTTTAAAATTTAATTTTCTTTTTTAATAACTACTGTGTGTGCTGGATCAGTTTAGGCATTTGCTCTTTTTTCCTTTGCTAGCTCTTTTCCCTTAAGGTCTTAACAGAACCCTAAAGATTAGGAACAGTCTGCACTGAAACGTATCTCAAATATTCTTCCAGGACTTTTTTGTTAATAAAATAAAAATCCCTTGCCTTTTTTATTTGGTTTTTGTATGCACTATCCTCCATTAGGATTCAGACTTTGTACGGATCATCGGAAAAAATTTGAAAACAATGGACGGAATAGACAAACTCAAGAAGCAGTAAGCCAGAAATCAGTATAGTGAGTTTGTTATATAGAATTTTGGGGTCACTGCATCTCACTTTTTTAATAGAAAAGCTAGATAGAACAGGTCTATACTTCCATAGACAT
>VTPC01090046.1:249032-274060 GCA_011009095.1 Ignelater luminosus
CAGTCCAAAGCAGTTTAGCTGTGATCTTTATTTAAGTATATTATAAGTTTTGGCATTCTAGAACTATTTTTTCCAGTAGTAGTGGTTAAAATTCATCACAATTTATCATCACAGAGACAGGAATTAGGGATTTAGGTCCATAAAAAAAGCATCCCCAAAAAATTCTTTAAGAGAATATTTGGTAGCACAAAGAATAATTGTGTGTTTCAATTAATCCGTTAGACACTGTAAAAACATCGTTTAAAAGAACTAATTTGAATTTCAGTAGATATCTGAAAAACTGAAAAGTGATTTAGTCGATGTATTCTTCACCAAACCATCCTAGGGTGTAACAGAACCAAAACGGATAAAACATCATACTCTGATAAAAAAAACGAAATGTTGCAATATCATTTCACTTCTTGTAATTAAGTTAGGGTTTTAGAGAAGATTCCTCTGACAGATGATTGCAAAGGAATGTCAGAGCTGGAAGTTTGACTTTAATTATCATTAGTCCATACCTTTAGTTTGTTTAAGAGTTTTCGTTATTTTTTACTATAATAGTTTACCTTACTACACTAACCTATCCGATTTTCCATTCTTTCAGTAGCGTTTAATGTTGTTAATTTCTACTTCGTCTCTTTCTTCGTTCTTCTTGACTTGACACGTAACTTCGTACCACTCGTGCTGTAGTTTAGCGTTTTTGTTAAAGTAATTAATAGTTTACTATTAGCACTGGTTTTATTTGCAAATAGATGACCGATTTTATCCTGAGACCTCCGCGAAAGTAAACCCTCTCAGCAAATTTAGCGCTTAAAAGATTCCGTATTAATCAAATAAATAAAGTTTGATCTTAGAAAAAAGGTTTTTCAGCAGCACCCTAACGGTATCACATTTTCTGTCACCTGAGATCAGGAACTGCTTTGTTTCATGGTCGAATCAATTGTTTTGTACAATTTTAAGATGCACATTTTAAAGATCGGCAGTCCTATATGATAGGGCTTCATGGTAATAATGTACAGTTCATGGTTATAGAAAAGACTTACACTGTATTTTTACTGATGAGTCTAACACAGTGTGTTACGTAAGACTATAATTAATTCATCAACATAAACAAAGAAAGACAAATTCGATAACTCTTTAGACAAATGTCTATTACCAAAACATCTTGGACACAGAAATGATAAATGATTAGAATTAGGTTGTTTTTTAAGCGAAAATAAAATAAAAAAAACTGGATACGTTTAAATATAGAATGAAAAATGAATTTTAGGACCACTTTTTAACAGGCTTTTAGTCTACAAAACATGACTGGCAAACTAAATGGTTACATTGCATCTTTTAGTTTTTATATTACAAATTTATTCAAGAAGGTGTAACGTTAAAGTAATAAATAAAAACAGTACACAACCAGTTCGATAATTATCTTTGGTTAATAGAAATTGTTCCTGGGAAAATACAATTTTTAATAAATGAAACAAGTGGAAATATCCGCTATATCAAAAGCGGAACATTTAACTTACATTTCCGTTCCATGTTTGTTTGAATTCGTTAATAATAATAAAAAAAGTTAATTACATTACGTCGTGTTTCACTTAGCAAAGTAAAACGATTTACCAAAACTTCATTTAAAATGCATACTGACAACGTGCGTTTCAGTGGTGTGGTTCGTAACGCTCTAATGCGACCAAAAAAAGTCATTAGTCATTATATCTCATTTTCCATGATGGATGTAAAAACTGGTAAAATTAAGAAGTGGTATTTTAAGCGAGAGAGATTGCACGGGCTCGTTAGCGTTAACGATTGCCATTAGACGCGGAATATGTTGCCGCGGGTTAACAAGCAGGCGGTTCTTCAAAATTAACATACTCGCATTTCTTTTTGGTTAACCATTGGTTCTGTGTATTAAATCACGTGTCACTCACACCATACTTGGCACCTGCTTTCCACTTACTAATATTTTACCGGTAACATTTCCAAAAACTAATTTATAATAGAGTTAACCTATGTTATTATGTTGTTTAGCTAGCAAAAATGAGAAAATGTAGCCATATATTTTTGTCCAAGTGTTCATCTAGATCCAAAAAAACTGCTTGCGTTTCAAATTAAGAAAAGTAACGCTATTTATAAAAGAATTCTTTTGAAATTCCAGCGGGTTCATCTTTTTATAGTGCTTTGAGGTTATGTAAATTATTATATGGTTTTAATAAAGCAATAAAAGCCTAATTTATTCTAATAAGGAATATTTTGAAAATTTTTGTTAAAACGATATAGAATTTCACCTTTCCGTTTGTGTTGGTTCACTAGCTAAAAACAGACAAGAACAAATCTATTTTTTTCATTTTATTTATCTTAACGTTATTGTTATTCATCCAAGAATGACAAACGTAACAAAAAGTAAACTAACAGAAAAATATTCCGTGACTGTTCTTTTCGAACGTTAAACCCTCCTCAACTTGGGCTACCGTTAGAAAATCGATTCATATTCAAGTATTGCCTGTTAGAAAATTTGAAAATTGGACGTTTTTATGTCTACAATATTGATATGTTAGTTAAAAGGTCAAGATTAAAACTAGAATCATAACCAACTTGTTTCTTTTTAATTATTCTAGCCTCCATTGACCTCATCAAGGAGGCATCCAGTTCCTTGTTCTTATTTTTGTAGATTTCAACTCAGCACTTAGCCGAATAAATATCATTTCCAGTTTCTAAATGTGTCACAAGCGCTTCTAATTCTTCATGATCCTTGGATATACCGAACACAGTCGTCAAATACTTTTTTTAAAATAATAATTTCTCTCCAAATATTTCTGAAGCTTGGTCTTAATTTCTTACAAGTTTGGAAATAAACCTCAAAGCCCGCCAAGTTACACTATAATTAATAGTCAATGCACAGAAGAAATGCGGCAGAATAACAACTTGAATTACAGGGTTGAAATATGTTTTTCCACCAGTATCTAATTAAACTTGAGAAGAATGAAAGGAAATAATAATAAACGTCTGTAGAGTCACAAGAGCCACAAAACATGGGAGAATAAGTTGATTTCATCTACTAATTATAAAAGTCAGTTTTCCTAATTGTTTATCAATCACTCTATAATAATTAATTGTTGCAGTAGCTTCATGCTGTATAACAACTGCAAACTTTTCGGTTTCAATAGTTCAGTTTGATGCAGGGAAGTGTATAGACATCGGTAGCGATCTCTCCGCGTTCTCCGTTTTTTTGGGTTATATTTGGTTGTAAATCATTTATTCCCTCATCCAGTCGGGATTGCTCTATGTTTGGGTTCATAGTTATCTGGTTGGATATCTTTCCCGTTCCACGGCTCGTCGAACATCCATGTCCTAGTAAAGAAATAGACTATGTCGGCCAGTTATACCCTGTCTCTGCTCTCCTGAGATTCCATTTACCAAACTTCTACAAAGACTCACGACTAGTGTGGTTCCCGAAGTCCTTTTTGCTACTATTACCATCATTATGCTATTATCCGCCAGCATACCACATCTCCACACAGCGTGCGCGTGTAAAGAAAGCCTATATATCATTATTAAAAGGGCACTATAAAAGTTTTACAATGTGACTTAACAAAAAGACGTAGGAGGCTGCGTGTTACTGCATGTTTAGACATGTCCATGCTTGCATAGTAGCCGCCAGCAACACGTCTGTGGGCTCAATTGTTCATTCGCAGTGACAATATAAAGTGCGGACTATGGCATCGTGATCACGTAGGGCAGTTTTGCGGTATAATTTTGTGCGTGGTTTAAGCATAGACCAGTGCTTAGAAGAAATAACACCTGCATTAAATATGATTGTCCACATTGTACATTTATATTCAGGTGGTACAGAGAATTCTAAAGGGGCAATTTCACTCTGGAGGACGCTGATAGGGAAGGAAGGCAGCGAACGTCAGTAACAGAGAAAAACATTACCGGCAGATAGAGGAGACCTTACACCTTCATGTACCAGCAATTCATTCGATTCTGGTGACCATTTACAAGTAAAGAAACTTTGTTTTCTCTGAGTGCTGCATAGTCTGACGGAAGAGCAGATGATTCGTCGTGTGACTTGGTGCCGAAAATGATAAGGGACAATCTCAGCATGTGAACAGCATCGTGACAGGTGACGAGACTTGGCTGTACTATTACGATGTGCCAACCAAGGGTCTTTGATGATGAGGACACACCCGTAGCTGTCAGAAAATCCCGATCTGTTAAGAAAAAAGTGATAGCTGTATTTTTCAAATCCAGCGGAATTGTAGAGCGTGTCGTTTTGGACACACAGAAGACAGTCACACCTAAGTGGTACACTAAACAGTGCCTGCCTAAAGTCATACAACCTATGAAAAACCTGCGGCCAAAGTCAAGAATGGACACCTGATACCTCCACCATGACAACGCTCCAGCTCATCGCGCCAAAGCCTGGTCGATTATTTGACCAATACTAAACTGAACCTTTTTGAGCACCCTTCTTACAGTCCAGACCTTGCTCCCTGTGACTTTGTATTGTTCCTTCTTGTGAAAATGAAGCTGAAAGGAAAGCGGTTTTTTAGTGACCAGAACCTTCTGAGGGCTTGGGACAACGAGTGTGCCTCACTCCCGGATGAAACGTAGCAGAGCCGGTTTAAGGACTGGTTTCGGCAAATGGAGAAGTGTATTGAATGTGGTGGGAATTACTTTGAAAGAATTCATAAACAAACCTGTATTGCAAAACTTTTATAGTGCTCTTTATATGCGTTTCCTACACTGCAGCCTTTGCTACTAACATCAAGTCGCTACTAACCAATACCTCCATTGCTAGTTCAAAAGCTAAAGGTCAAACTTGACATACATCCTTGAGAATTTCTCAAGAATTAAATAAGCTATTGAGTACTGTATTCTTTGCTATATTGCTCGTGAGCTTGATTTTTCCTGATTCCGTCAAACTAGCTGATTCAAAGCGTGTGATACCACTGACTTAGTTAGTTAAACTCTTACTGCACTAACGTTTACAAGATACGACTTTTGCTATTTCCACAGTTGAGAGTTGTGACAAAGTTGGTTAGAGAGTTCAACAATGAAAACTCCACAATATCTCGATGCTTTAGTTTTCGGTTACAAGCCTCTCATTCTAGATTCTACACATAAATATGATTTATTTTTCTCCACAGCACTTTGTAGATATATTGCTGTAGTTCATAGCTTAGATTAAAAGGATATTGTCCTGACAGTTGACCAGATCCGGATGCTTTCAAAGAGAACACTGTTCTGAGAAAGAAACAGTTTTCATATTTTTCTAGATTTTTTAAAAACCATCAAAAACTACATAATTGGAAGTGGCTTTTATAAGTTGTGACTAAAAAGTAGCTTCCTTGCAAACGGTATGGTATCAAGGGTCTTAGATGGCAAGACACAAATTGACCTTCCAGGTACTTTAGCGTGCCCGCAAATTGTCAGATTTCTATGCAGGTATGATGTTGAATAGACTAGCAGGAAACCAGGGACAGCTTCAAATACTTTTGGGCTCTCTTGAAATGTGTTCGAAATCATAGAAAAACATATATCTACACGTCTAGATTGTGTTCCTACATTAAAAGGTAATAAAAATGTGGCATTTCTGGATATGGCCTCCATTTTGGATATCTTACTTTTAATAGTTGAGATACTGGCCTGGTAACAACGATCGTTACACAAAATGCCTTTTGCGTTGTGCTTTTCTAAATGTAGTCCTTGACTGTAATCTTTGTAGGCATGCCCATTATCTACTACTGTAGCTTTTACCTATAGAATCACTTTAGCAGATATACCAAAAATGCTGTAACTGCCTCTTCGTCTTCCCGGTCTAAAGACTAGCATGCGAAAGAGGAGCAAGGCTCCTAAAATAGCTTCCAATCGTGAAACAACATTTAAAAAAACAGTAGCAGTGGTCAGTTTCAGCATACAGGTTACCATCTCATAACCACTAAACTGATTTCCATTAATCTACTTTCTGTTTTTCTACAGTAACTAGCTGTTTTCCGTTCAATTCTTTTTCTTTCCAGCATCCGAGTCTATTGCTGATTTTTTTGTTGCAATGATTATTATTTACTTTAGGTCTAAGCTTGTTTATTTGATACTTACACAAATCGTAATGATTTCAGAGACCAATTTCGCTTTTAGATCTAGGAAGTTACATTCCCTCTGACGAAACATTTGGGTGAGTTTTCTGAATTCAGTTAAGGTTGTTCTAGATAATCTAAGTATCCAACAGTTTCAGTGATTACAATAAAATTGAGCTGTCCATTGAATGATACTTATAGTCATGTTACTTTTTCCTGTGAGTTGGGCACCATATTGAACATCTTGTTTCGACTGTAATGCAGTTTATTTTATTTCGATGTCCATCTAAGATTCTGTATAGTCTTAGTAAGGTTTTTTTAGTTTTTCCTTTGACTCTGCAAAAAGCTTCAGGTTGTTCATAAGTAATAGGTGACTAGTTTGTTTCACTTTTGTGTGCAGCCTATATCCGATCCTACTTTTTTTTAACAAAGCGGTGCGCGATTTTATTGCCATACAAAATTGCAGAAGGCTTAAAGCGTTCCCCTTTTTGTTTCTTCTCTTAGAGATAATGAAGTTTAGCTCATTTTACAATAAGATGTTTTAATAAATCGTGTTAACGAGATGCCAGTAGTAAGACTAAAACCAGAACTCGATAAATTCTATATAGCTAAACTCTAAATCCTATGCAGATCCTGGAAAACTAACAATGTACAAAGTGTTGTTATTGTTTTATTTATAATTAATAGTATTTTCAACATCATACACATATATTTAACAACCCGTTCAAAGAAAACCTATATTGAGTGCTTAGATTGCCCCTGAAACTTATCATCTGAGTGCGACGTACACTGCACGTTTAAAGCAGAATGCGCCGAAGGTTCATGTTGATGGTTACGATAGAAATCTTGAAACAAATACTCTTGGTATGCCATTGCCATACAATTTTTCCGTTTATCTAATTTCGTCATAAACTAAGCTGTTTCGGCAAGATAGAGTACATTCAGTTTTTAGACAACGAGAACAATACCAAAAATTTGGCCAGTCGTCATAATTTTTTCTCGTAGGTACATGAAGTAATTCTAGCTTAGTACTCTTATTCGGCTTAGTACACCTACGTTCATAATTTAAATGCCCATAATTATCAAATGCATTCTAGAGATCTTTCCGGTAGCCCCCGAGGCCTGTGATGTCAGTTTTCTTTTATAATTTTGTTGTTAAATAATGATTAGAAAACAAATTTTTATTCTCCGTATAAAATCTGTATTCTAAATCTCAATTGAATATTAGATATACTATACATTTACAGAAATAACATAAGAAAGTGTGAATAAATAAGGTTGTAGTGTCTGTGTATATCTAAAAACTAGTGCCGAGTTTCTAGTACAGTTGAGACATGTATGTAGGGTGCAGCGATTATAATTTTTTAAATCATGTTAATTATTACTGATAGCCATATGAGCACAGCAATATTTTTTACGGTAACACGTGAAAATGCATTTATGCAAGGAGTGCCCCAGCCCATCATAAAATAAAAACCTGAAAATGTATTTCACCTTTGATGTTGTTTCATTTTAGTTACACGCAACTAAATATTTCACTTCTTTCTTGCATTAAGTTACAACATTTAATTTACCAGACAAAACTAATCGATAAAGCCGTAGGAAAAAAGTCCGAACGTATTAAATCTGAAGCCTTCGTGTTAACGTACAAGAATTCCATAAATAGAGGCAGGTAATCGAGAACTGAAAGTGCAATAATAATGGCGTTTTACTACTAGAAAATACTCGACAAGTATTTTTATCGTCACGACAATATTTCCTGTTCTCGGTTTAAACATGGCATGCGAACGAAGTAAAACGTACGCAGTTGGAGGCCACTAAAAAATTAGCAAAAATTTATAAAATTAGCTAAACAAAACCAAACCTCAAACTACCGAAGCAACTCGCTAACCCCAAATTAAAATTAACCAGAGAGCTTCCTACAAATCATCCTGGCCGTCCACAATATGGCGTCTGTGGTCGGGGGGGACCCTTGATTGGTCCATGGAAAGTATAACAGCTGCACATCGGGCCATTAATGGGAATCATCAGAGCACGCTGAGACCAATATTCTGTTTAATGTGTTTGCCCGAGTACCTGAGCCGCAGCTTTCCTTAGGTCATCATTTGTATGCTCAAGAAAAGAAGGGAAATTAACGCATTCATTACCTCGACAATGACAGGGGCTGAATATTTTAATAGCTAGCGCCCGTTTTTATGCCGTAATAAAATTACTTTATGAACTTGACGAGGAAAGTGAATTAATGTATGGAAAGCAGAAGGACATATGCTTGTTTTTAGTAGCCAATTTGTATTTTTATTGTTAGAATTTCAATTAAAATCTAAATTATCAAATTTTTCTGGTGTAATTAACCGAAGAATTATTGAGCAGCTGAGAAACTTTATATTACATGTTTTTAAATATTACTTTTAATTAGAAAACGAAAAGATAAAAAATCGAAACTTGTATTATGTATACCTACACAATAAGCTGTTTTTTCAGTAATTACGTAAACCTTAATTTTAAACTTTTGTTTGAAATTCTTATAACATGATGGATACTGAAGCTTTTATCAGTCGGTAGAATCAAGAAGTAAAGAAAATTAATTAACAACAATTTTCATAGTTGACAATGACTAAAAATAATGCCTTTCATAAATGGCATGGAATGTAGATTGTAGCGATTTCAATAATTCATTGGGATTCCTTTGTGTGTTTTGTCATATCTGAAAGGAATTTTTATATAACAAAATTAACTAAGAAAAAGAGTACAAAATATAAATATTCACTATACTAAAGGTGAGCGTTTCCTAGAACTCGAAATTTTTGATCTCCGCGAACCACACATTCATTTTAATATTAACAATAATTACTTAATTTCTGACGAACGTTAGCCTAACTTAATTTGACTAAATTATCGGTTATTCACTCTTACCCTATATATTAATGAACAAGGAATTACATCGCATTTTTATTTAAATTTATACGACTTTATATGTAGTTAAGCCCAATTACATTATAACTATAACCCTTGCAATCTGTATGACTTAATATATCCATCTGCCATAATAGTCATGTTAATTTCTGTTTTGAATTTTGCCCTTGGCTTATTCTTGTTCTTATTTACTTTTCTTTTCTTTTAGTGGTAGGTTTCCACTTAGACTCCTAAACAACATGAGGACCAAATTTATACCGAAATCCTAATCTCCTCGTATTGAATGCCGAAAAAACTCATCACCTCTGTACTCTACCATAATAACAAAGACGTACTTTTGCAATGATTAGTATAAAATTAGTAAGAACATACAAGTTAATAGAATTTTATTTAATATTAAGCCAAATACTATTCTTAAATAAATCATATTGGAATGAAAAGTTTTTTCTTAATATTAGCAACGTAATTTTCTCCTAAATTACGTTTTAAAGGAATCTAAGGTAAAAATTGAACACAGGATTATGTCCCCGTGCGAAATAACACGTGTATCCGACACCTTTTCCATTACATAATAAAACGCATTTATTTCACCCTCGTTTCAATGAAGAGACATTGTTAATGTATCTTCGGCAACGCCTCTTTGATATTGTCACATCATCCCCTAGCGCTTATTACTTACAATGATGTCGTAGTGTGACAATGATTAGGGGATCTATTTTATTTGATATACAGATTTCCTCCTTGATTTATGGAGGAAATTTCGAAACTCCTCCGTGTTGTTAATGTATACCTACCTAGCAAAATGTATATGTGATTATAACAACGTACGCAGTTTAATAGTATCAATCTTAAGATACTTCAAATATGGGGTTGTGCAAGATTAATTTAATGGTAAACACTGTAAAAGTAGAATGAAAATTGTATACTTTAAAAATAATAAAAACACTGTACACACACATTTTGATTTTTCCTCTTTTCAACTTATAATTTATTATTTCAACTAATAAAAAGATGGTAAAGTCGAAAAGTAACTTTTTTTTCCAAACTAAAATTAGTCAACAATTTTCATGATAATTTACTGATGACGAGAATAACACAACGCAATTAAAACCAAATTACACAAACAAACAGCAAATGATGATTATTGTAAATGTAAAAACTTCTCACCTTGAACCTTTGAATTCGTCTCCCATCTCTCCAAACACATTTTGCAATAATTCAGGCGAGTTTTTAATTTTTTTTTGGCATTTTTCTTCAATCCTGTCTTTTAAGTCGCTTAATTTATTAATTATTTCAAGTGATACCATAGAAAAAAACTTATATCGCAGAAACGAAAGGACCAAGGTATTATTGAGGTATTCCTGCTAATGTTCCATTATCAAGAAATTACAGGAACTGACTTTTTTATGCAGTTGCATGCGCTGTTACCCCGATCTGCTGAAAATATCCATCTCACAACTCATCATAAAAGGCTTGGTTGCAATATTTACTTCATTCCCTGTTGCAGTCAGTGTACATCTAGTTCAACCAACCAGCGACGACTCATTGCACATATAAGGGTTTTTGATTTCCTGTTAAGATAAAACCAGGTTTTGTCCATAAGAAAAGGTTGGAATCTAATTCTTCATCATTAACATTATCCAAAAAAACACCAAAAACAAAACTAAGCTCTTCTTGGATAATTCACTAAAGTTGCTGAACAGAAACGAGTGCGGATTGTTACAAAATTTTCTGGCATGTTTGCAGCTTACCTTAACTTTCTGGAAAAAACGTCTGATTGATCTTTGGAGCATTGTCAGTTCTTTGTTGAGTATTCTCGATAAATTAAGCTACTCAATTGTTTTTGGCATTCTTGTAATATCATTTGTGTCTCAAAATGCACTATATGTCGTAAAATGTCTTATAGAGATATCTTGAAATTATAACTTTAGTACTAAAACGTCTGCAGCTCAGCAGTCAAGTATGACGACTTAAGTAGTCGAGCACAAGCTCGGCTACATGAGATCGAGCTTTTTCCTCTTGAATTAATCCACCAGGAACCGTTTAAATAATCTTTCTAGGGCAGTGTTTTTCAATCTGTGGGTCGCAACCCCCAGGGCGGTCCCAATGTCTTGCTCGGGGGGTCGCGGTCGCAGGCCAGGTAAAAGTAAAAAGCAAGGGTTATAGGGCCTACACTACAATAAAAATACAACGATTTCAGTGGAAAGGATGTGCCTGTTTATTCTTTAATATTTTTTCTAATCTTGGTTCTATGTTTGACACGCAAATATGTTAATTAAATCATTTTCCAATTGGAGCCTATTTCTCTTCTTAGTTTCTATGTTAACCATTGAAGAGAAAGTTAGTTCACATAGGTAGAAAGTGGCAAAAGAAACTAATAATTTCAAAACTTCCCTTGCCAGCTCTGGATATTCTTCTTTTCTCTTCATCCAGAAAACATCAATCGTTTGCAAACTAAATTCCATTTTAAGCATGCCGTCAGCAGCCAAATCTATAAGATTTTCTTTTATCTTCGCTGGCAGATCAGCCGGTTGTACTGACATATCTACAAAAGGATTTAGTATCCATCTATGCCCGTTGTTAGCTTGAGAGTTCAGTTCTGGAAAGTAACTGAATAGTTTCTCTTCCAAATTTTGCAAGCTCTGTACCATGCAAGGAATGTGAGAACTTACTACCAACGATTGGTCCATTGCAATTTCTTCGACAATCTTCTGAACGCACAGAAAAGACTCATACATCATTTTTTCTAAAGACGTTGACCACAAACGAAGTTTTGCGAAGAATCCTTTGATTTTATCCTATGCCGTTAGAATGTTTTCTTCTCTCCCCTGAAGGCTCTTATTTAAAATATTTAGGTGGTTGAAAAGATTAGCGAGAAATGCTAATTTTAATAGCCAAACAGGGTCACAAAAATAATTCGCATATACAGATTTAGCATCTTTAGGTACATTAACAATTCAGCTTTTAGTTTCAGAACTCGTGTCAATACTTTTCCTTTAAATAGCCACCTGATCTTTGTGTGATAAAGAAGATTTTGATGGAGCGAACCCATGTCTTCACAAATGATTCTAAACAGTCGAGTTTGCAAAGCTTTACCTTTAATAGAGTTTACAACCTTGATCACCTCTTTGAAGCACATCATTTAAATTAGAAAGTAAAACCTTGGATGCCAGAGCTTGTCGATGAAGAAAGCAGTGTATCCATGTAACATTTGGCATTATTGATTTTAATTTCGCAACAAGCCCCCTTTTATTGCCAGTCATAGCTTTAGCGCCATCGCTACAGATGGCGATGCATTTTGTCCAATCAATCTCGTAGTCGCGAGTGCTTTCTAAGAACATGTCGTACATACACTGACCAGTAGTGTTCGCAGAAAATGCTTTGCAAAATAAAATGTCTTTTATGATGCTTTCATCTGCTTCAAAGCGCACAAATACCACAAATTGCGCACAGTCTGTAACATTAGTAGATTCGTCAAACTGCAAAGCAAAATGTAGGCTCTTCTTTAACTTTTCGACTATTTGTTCTCGAATGCCACCGCCATATCGTCGATTCTGCATTTAACACTATCATCAGAGAGTGGTATGCTTTTAGCTTGTCTGCCTCCTAGTTACTTAACATAATTACCGCCATATCCATGGCTGCTGGTAAAATTAGATTCTCGGCAACTGTATGAGACTTCCCAGTTTTAGCAACTAGGTAACTAGCTCGAACTGTTACTACGAATCCAACAATATCTTATTTGTTGAAATCGGTTAAGGCGTTTGACCTCCACGGTGACATAAGCATAAACATGGATATTCGCATACATACATACATACATACATACATACATACAGACAGACAGACAGGCCAATCGCGTCTATGCGCGAAAGGAGGGTAGTAGGGTGTAAGGTTTTCGCGTAGTCGGGTAAAAAACAAATGAATAATCAACAAGATAATATTATTTTTAATTAACAAATGAGTAATGACAATTCTATTTTATTACCTGCATCATAGTAGTTTGCTGCTGGTTAAGGGTTTTCAGTTTTCGTTCGAAGTAATCCAATGGTTTATCAGCTTCCTTGGAATGTTTAGTTGAGAGGTGACGCTTAAGCTTGATAATACTTTGCCACATATTACACATTGAGGTTTATTATTCATGACATGCGGCTTGTGTTACTAACCATCGTTCTAAACGACACTCAATTTCTTGGTAACGTATACCAATTTGGTAGAGGCTTACAATGCGTTGCCGCTCAGATTCGAATGTTTGTGCCTGTCTGTATAGCGTCGAAGTACTGGATTCGTATTGACAGAATAATTCTAATATGTGCTCATTTACAGGTGAATTTGTACCATCCTGTGTCCGCATACGCCATTTAATATCTCGGACAGATGGCAGCATACAAACTTAAAATTGATATAGTTTTCTCTACCCTCAATTGAAGGAATTTTCTCAAAAACAATCAATGTCAAAAATGTTATGTTTTTAGGGAATTGAAAAAACTTTGCTGAGCCGTTGCCAGTCGAGCTATCTCTTTTGTAATTTGTTATATTAAAAGCTAGTTACTTAATGGTTAATTTCCAATAAAATTTAAGTTAATACAGTATTTTGTTCTCGAGAAAAATAAAAGAAATTGTTTGACATTGGTGATTTTTCATAAAATGAAATACAAAAGGCATATATAACTTTTTCAAATACTTTATTTTTCTGTAAAATTACATCATAGATGTATTATTGTTTACTAGATATGGATTTTTTTCTTAAGTATTATTCGCATCCATCACTATTATCCTCCTCATCGAAGTCAATATTTGATTTAGACTCCGTGATGTTGAATTTCTCATAAAAAGAAACGTTTTCTGCTTTTTTTTAAAAATGCACTTAATGCCAGTATATTTTTTAGTTTATCAGAACTGAGAGGAAGCGGATTTTCATATAAAGTCTCCATATCTAGAGCGTTTTCAAGGGTGCTTTTATTCCGCACAGCACACTTAGTCCATGTACCTGAATAGGTGGGTTTCACTTTGACATAAGTACAGTCAGCAAATATCTCAATTATACGAGCTTGCCTTCGACTTAAACTTGGCCGAGGACTCTTCAGATAATAAGATGAACATGCCTTTTGGATATTAAAAAACATATCTTGGCTCATATTGACAACGTTCAATTGAGATGGTTTTTCCCTTGCTTCTCTTATTAGTAAATCCCACTCTTCTGGTATCTCTGGACTATGGATGCGCTTCTTTTTTACAATGAGAGCAAAGTCTTGTTCGTTGGGAAGGAAAGAGTGACCCCTTATTGGAAACACATGAGTGACCTTTTTGAACAACTTCAAAGCATGTACCAACATATATTGAAAATGCACCATTACATGGTTTTTGTTTTGACCGGCACATCCATCGCTGAATATAACTAGATGATCTTTCGTTATATCCCTATTATTGAGGTAATGTAAAATCATTGATGTCACATCATTGGCACCTTTTTTGTAATATCTTCTGTGTAGACATACATGGAAGCCGAATCATCTGCCAGGTAGTGGATGCCAAAAACGTAATACCATAACTGGCTCTTAAAAAACACATCACCTGTTCTTATATGTGGTAACGGCAAATTCTGTTGAAAATCAAACGAAATCGCCGTGCACTTGCCTGCTCGTGCCTGTAGTTTGTAATGCTTTTTTAACTGTGTAAACTTTTCAGCTTTCCGTAGGTGAAGTTCTTTCTCAATCGCTAGTTGACGTTTTATTGTAGCATCTTCAGCAGATTCTATTTTCAAAATGAGTTCATCGCATTTAGAGCACGTATCGGTCCTTGGAACATCAAACGAAATATTAAACTCATTCTTGAAGATGTTGTAATATACAAGATAGGAGACATTAATCCTAATTTCGTGTAGAAACATCTTATGCATTTTCCTAACGCTTAATACCTCTGGTAAATAAACCCTATCGGGATTATCTCTTCAAGAATAGTGAGACTGTCTTCGCCGGAGAGACTTATTGTGCAGTCGTATTAGGTTTTCGTAGGCCTGTTGCCATGCTTTCCGCGATTGTCACGAGGAGGTACTCCAGAACTTCTGAGAAAATCTTGAATTACCCTAAGTCGACCTCTAGTAATACCATGTAAGCTCAGCAAAGCAGTATGGCATACACTTTCTTCCTTGCCATTCACCCTTATTTTGTAATAAAAAGCAACAGAATGATCAAAGGAAGGGCCATCATTGTCGTTGTTATAGTCACGTCTAGGTCTCTTTGTTTTACGTTGGAGAAAGATATAAGACCCGCAAGGTAACTGTCTTGCTCATTCTTTGTTGGCAATGAATTAAACTTGTATAATATATTTTGACGCTGATCAGGTTCAATCTTGTCGAAATATTTATGGTGTTTACATCTGCAACAGTAATGATGATGTATTTACTAAACTCATTAACACTGAGCAAGTTTTATATGCACATTTCCATAACTTACCGGCAGTTCAATCCGGTAGCTCTAGCAGGTTTATGAAGGCCTTTATGATTTATATGAGCCTCTCCGGCAACTTTTTGTTTCTTTATAATATCACTCTTCCGCCGTTGTCTTTTTCTCTTGGCGGGCCACGCAACCGATGAATTTGGGTCCCTTAGAATTCTCCCTGACATCCTGTTTTCACTTTTCACTTATTTGTAATAGCCACTGCTTACATGTACACTAATTTTACCACAGAAACAAAATACAAATCTACACAATGCAGAGCAGTAGTAAACACAACATGTAAAAGTAACCAGTAAAGTGACAAATATTATGAACAACCGCCAATGTCAAATGACATCGATTGTTTTCGATATGATGCGGTCTGATATTGGCTGTTTATGCTATAATACCTTATTTTTATACAGCTGTATTGCAGTGACTATGGCATCTTCTAACTACACAACTTGTAAACACATGGCAAGGCAAGCGCAAAATCACATAGTATCAACAGCTAAAATTTCAAAAAAAACTGACATTGGTTGTTTTTGGGAAAAACCCTTCAATTGTTTGAATTCTGCTGTAATTTGAAGCCGGTCGCTGTTTTTCTACATGATGTTCCTTTTCTAACGGCGCGTGGGTATACCTGCTTATGGCAGAATTTCTTTTGGAGCCTTTGTTGTGGTAAACAGGATGGTGCGTAGGGGGTCTAATGTCAGTCTCTGCTGTCTTACTGTGTCTTGTGCCGATTCTGTGGCACTATTACTGTTGAACCGATAAGAAATATTGGTTTCAAATTCTGTACAATGCTTTCCTGAGATTAGGATTTTTTCTCGGAAACTACTTTTTAAAAGAGCAACGCAGCAAAAATGATAGCAAAATAATTTGGTGCAGGGTTTTCAAAACATGCTGTTTCCAACAAGGTTTAAATACACTCTTCCAAATCTATCCGAACAGTAAACGTCAAAATCAAAACAATTATTCTAGTATAAGTTACTATTATTTTATAAATGCGCTTTGTAGTAACAAAGTTACTAGTGTTACCGTTTGTCAAAATAATATATCAAGATTATGTATATCATTAATGAATTAATTTTCTGTGTTTCCAAGGAAGTGAGCATTTTACATTAATTGCAACTTTGTTATCAAAAGTATCAAAATAAAGAATTAGAGCTTTTTCTATATTACCATAAGCGTTTTCAAACTATTATCAACACATCATATAGTTGCCATGGTTGATAACTCTGTGCCTGTGCCTGTTTCGTTTCTTCCTAATACTGAATAGACTTATAAACAATTTATTTACAGTTCACTTAAATTTAGTCAACAGGATAATAATAAGTTTTTGGTCAATCAATTTATCTACGAAACTGTTCTGGATAGAGAAAATCTTTTCTTTTCCGTATGAAGGAGTTTTACGTCCTACAAGACTACTTTTGCTTTTAGCATTTACAGTTAGAATCTTGCTAATCTTAAATAAGGCATTCTGAATTTATAGGAAAACTTTTACTTTAGATGTAAAAAAGAATGCAATTTTATGTTTGTATAATAATTATAGAGTGATAAAATGGCTTTTAATTGACACCGTTATAAGCACACGAGACTAATTTGGCAAATAATTACACGAAACCATTAACTTCTGCATTCGCACAATTATGTTTTCTTGTTTAAGTTAAATGTATTGACTACTTTATTACTATAATTACAAAATCACTTATCCATATTTGCAGTCAAAGCAATTGTAATTATCTCTAGCGGCTATTAATCACGGTTAAGTATTTGTATTTACCTAATAAATCAATGACAGTATCACGTTTTTAATAACATTTTATATGTGAAATGTTCATCTTGAGACTTCTTGTCATTTTATGTTTAATTCAAGAATTTAGAAAAGTGTTTCTTAAAAGTTTTGTAGTTTCAGTGAGTTAACTTTCACTTTTCAAAATACTACATGATTGAGATCTTCTAAACTAGTTCAATTTCTTTAAGAGAATACTAAAAGTCAAACTAGTAATAGGTTTCTGATTGATAAGGTCTTCTTATGGTACACATATTATGATCTATGACCGAGTATTACTTAATTAGGTATGTCTCCAGTATTCCTTTTTAACTGAGAAGTATTATTCGTTGCAAACTATATGTCTTTGGAATTGAATAGTCGTCTTGATAAATGAATACAGAATTCAATATCTTGTCTGCTACTATAAGAAGTTTCTCAAGAAAACTGCAAGAAATCGCAGTTACTACATCAGTAGCAAAACTCTTCTTATG
Organism: Ignelater luminosus; assembly: GCA_011009095.1. Taxonomy (NCBI): domain Eukaryota; kingdom Metazoa; phylum Arthropoda; class Insecta; order Coleoptera; family Elateridae; genus Ignelater; species Ignelater luminosus. The sequence goes on from VTPC01090046.1 coordinate 266,704, forward strand.
TATATGAAAGAATAAGAAACCTGTGTATTATGTTATCGCTTCTGATTGACTATAACAACAATTCTTCTCTTTTTTATTTTTGCTCTTCCTTTTCTTTTTTATTTCTCTTATTCCTGTGATGAGTTGATTTTCATTAAACCCAATGAAATTTAAAATTGCAAAATACGGTGACTACTGCTGTTTTAAACAGGACGTAATTCTAATGAAGCCAGATGCTGCTCAGCATCGGCAAGGTTTTTTGAGCGTCCTTAGGTGCTCAAAACTCATAGTCAATTAAAATCAGCTATAGTCTCCCTCCTTTGTGTAAAATAACAAAAAGAACGCCATCACTCGCTATTTTCTCATTTTGCTACTTCATTCATCACAAATTTGGGTTATAACTATACAAAAGACATTTAAATAGTATTCAAGTTTTTGCTTTTTTGATTTTAGAAATTTCCATATTTAACAAAATTGTATTAAATTAATCTTAACACATTAAGACTACTTCTCTTATGAATACATACGGAACAACATTTTAAATGTCTTGGAAGAGTAGGGGTTCGTGCCAGCTTTCTTGGATTTCAAGACCTTAACGATTTCGCACTTTTATATTTGCAACTTCTAATACGACAAACAAAATAATCCGGATAGTGTCTTATTTGGTCTTAAATCAAAGAAACGTTGGTAAAGAATTTTACAGTCTTACTCCTTATCGTGTGTATTAGGAATTATCAGAACGTTGCCAAGTTCATATACCGAAATTTACCCATAAATAGGGATTTGTATACTATAAAATCACCAACAATAATAAATTACAGACCAATTCTTAGGCAATAGTATCAATGTTTAAAATGTAAAAAGACAAAAGACAACATAATACACACCATAACATAACCTCAGTAAAATTAAGACGTCCAAGATTGGGAAGCTTCTACAGTTTATTTGATTTATTGCTGATTGCCTAGTTGTCCCTTTGCCTTATTTTAAAAGGGTCAAACTTCAATGGTGTGAAGATAAGATCATACGGGTTTCTTTTTATACTAAATCAAGTGTATTCGGACAAACAGAGTCGAAATAAACAAAATGCAATCTAAAACAGGAATTAGATGACTTTGATTTTAGAAAGATTATACTGCTCTTAGCTTTTTAGGCAAACAGACTAGACAATAAATGCGATAGATTTATTTTATGATACCTAGACCACATACCAAGCCTGTGAATGCATTTACGTTAATATTAACTTCTTTTTCTATGGTTTTAGAAATTCAAGAACTGTAGATATTTTTCTATAACAGGTATTGTACTAACTAGGTCAGTAAGAAGTTTTAAGCTTAGCAACTTAAACATTAAATTGTTCGAAATGATTACCACCACAAGATAATAATAAGTGTTGGTGAATACTAAACGTAAGTAGTTCGCGTGCACACTTACATTTCTGTTGCCTTCACTGGTTTATGACAGACGCAATGAACACTAATGGCGAGAAGAGAAAAAATGTATCTTTCTTTTTTAAATGTTGCCTTTATTTCGTACTCATTGGAGGATTTACACATTTAGATGAGTCAGTAAATGATTGAGACCATAAGTCTTTTCGAAGATTCTCAATAGTTTATTACTTCGTCATTTCTTCCATTTCTTTATCGTAAGGCAAACAACGACTTCACAAAGCTAAATACGAATTTGAAGAAAGACCAAAACCAAGAACTGTAAGAGAGAGAGAGAGAGAGAGAGAGCAGTAAGGGCCGTCTGATAAGAAAGTATGTTATAGTAGTGTATACCAATGTCGTAATATAGAACTTTCTTATATGTAGTTTCTCTAAGACTATAGAAAGGTAAACAGACGTGTACCATCAAAATGTTATCCTGGCCTGTACTTGCATGCACAGCATGTCATAGATTTGTTTGCCTATTTTCTTTTGTCGTACATATGTTGCTGACGGTTTGTCTTCAAAACCCCATTGCTTAGCATATTGTTCAGTATTCTACCATGGCGTGAACATTTTTTTCGGTGACTACAGTTGAAGGTCTAGGACAATTCATCGCCGCCAACTCAGCGCAGCCGATTCAGTTCATCGCTAGTTGTTTCAGCGCTGCTACAGCTGGAGTGTACGAATATAAGTATCTAGTATTTTTGCAGAGTAATTAGAATGACATTTTCTTTTTTTTAGTAGTGAACATATGAAGATACCGAAAAACGTATTTTCTCGTTTTACTTGCATTAAAGTTAACATTTGGAAGTTGGAGAAAGTTATGTTAACTGTTGTAACAACCTGAAGACGAAATATTCTGTTAAGATATACTATTATTAATAACGTAAAGCTAAAGTTTCATTAATTAAACTAATCTTGCAACTTTCAAAGATCAAAAGGTATATGCGGTGAAGCTGTCTTGGTGATGAAACGGCTGCGATGAGTCCACTGCAGTCCAGAGTTGGCAACGATGAAATGTCCCATTTCGAAAGTCGCAGAGTGTCCCAAACGTGAGTAGCCGTTTAAGTCGAAACTAGAAACCTCTGCAAGTATTCGCTTCTGTAGATAAGCTCTCACTAAACACATCCCTCATTTCAGTAAAACAGCTTTTGTAGTAGTATCACACTGGACAAAACGTCCATGGTTCCCTTTGTAAATATATTTTGTTGTGCATAACAACTATTATATCAAAGAATTTTCCTGATTGTAGTGCCGCCATGCTAATTTTAGAATCTTTGGTGAGAACTAGTTAATTAATTAAAAGAATGTTTAGATCCAAATATCGTGTAACTTGGAACTCCCAGAAAATTTCTAGATTTCATGGACGGTTGGTATTCCAACGATAGTTTGTTTTTGGGGAAAAACCTATAAGGATATGGTTACCGCTAGAAATTATTTTCTTTCCGGCTTCAAAAGCAGTAAAACCTAACGGAAATTGTTGTACTTACACAGTGATTTGTTTCAGGTATAACGTATTCTATCATTTACTATCGAATTTTGGAACTTTGAGAACCATTTCAGTGAACACTCCATTTTTTTTAATTTAGCAGATTAATTATGCTGAAACGGTATAAATACATTTGCATATGATAAACCACCACCAATATCATTTAACAACAAAGCAACAAATTTTGGTATATAGACAAAGAGGTAGAATTTTAACAACAACATGATGCAAATAAAGTCTTATAAAGTTATAAAACGATTAACTTTTCGTTGGGGAATTTTTAGATCACATTTAGACCACAATCTAAATAAAAATAATTCATGACGTTTTTACTTTTTAAATAGATTATATACAAAGTAAAACATTAAGCAACTGAAATTATTAAATAAGTCTCCTACGATACGTAAGGGATTTCTTGTTACCATATTTTGTAATGAAAATCCAAACATTTTAAAGATTCATGATCCATTAAACGACAATTTCTCCAGGTGCAGCAGCTGATTATGTGCTATAGTCTTTAAACGGAATATTTCAGAAATATGAGGTTTAACCAATTATAGATAGTAACAATTGTTTTTCAGAATGTTTCCTTCTCAGGAAAATCTTATAACATCAAATTAGAAGAACCGACGGTAGATTTAGATAGCGTAAACGAGCACCGTAATGATCTGCCACCGCGGTCGCCGCGCCGCCTCTAGGGGCTATGGATATAATGCTTTCAGAGATTTTAATCCAGAATGGATTGTATGTAGAGTTAGTGGTAGAGCAAACTTCAAATTAGATACTCGAAAAAAAAACAGAAAGATTTACTTTTTTTATGGATTTTAGTATTTTCTTCTTTTAGATAATAACCAACAGTAAATGCTTAAGCAGCTGCATAATATTCAAATAAACTTTTTAATAATAATTAACGTACACATGAAAATACAATTCTTTTCACACCGTTACCATTCTACCATAAATAATGAGCCCCAAGCACTACAACTTTAGACTTGTATAATTTCTTCGTCATATTTGTTTAAATTACACATTTCTCTTTAATAAATTAACAGGTAACAATGTATAATCCCATAAACTTCTGCAACTTTTTATATGGCATTCGCTGTTTAATATTAATATACGACGAAAACCAACTTGAACGTAATGGAGTGTCGTACGCTTACAAAGCCTATAATTACATACGCTTAATTTATTAAATTTTTCTTCACATAATAACATAAACAGTTGCATGGTAATGCGATGATGACTTGGTTATTACTTAATAAATATTCATGCACATACTCTAGCTATTAAGATGAAAATATTTTGTGTTACAACTTGACAGCCTTACCTTGACATCGAATAACATTCAAGTTCAGTGACAACGCAGTTAAGTAATTAAGTTCTTACATTCTTAAATCTCTTAAATTACTTTCTCTTCTACGGCGCCTGCACACGATCACAACTGCTATTGTTTTACCATCGGCATTTCATATTTTTCCACAGCAGCTGTGTATAAGAAGTAAATCCTTCCCGATCGTTTGAAAAAGCAGCGCTCGTAAGAAACCAATAAAAGAGTAGTCATCATCTCGGTCGGCCATATTGGATAATATAAGAAGCTGGAGAAGTTAAAACAGCTCCGAAACTAATTGTCAGACGTGATCGTTTAACGAACGTCGATGGCGACATTAAGTAATTGCCAGACATCTCTTGTATCGTTTTCAAGTACTAAATTCTTACAAAAGCTTTTGTTTTGTGTTTACAATTGATGTAATCGCGAAAACGCATACAAAAAGTTTCTCTGAAAAGCTTAACCTGCCAAATTAAACAATGGATAGTACAAACCTTTTTATTCTATTGAAAAGTAAATTTTAAAGAAACTAAAAAATTGATGGAATTATTACACTTTTAAAATCGTTCTCAAGTAAAATAATGAACTTGTTAGTTGTATACCGTGCTTAGTAATTGTTGTATTATACAAATGACATATTCAAAAGCTCAATGACTGGAAAATTAATTTTGAAGGAGAGGTTAAAGTACGGTTGTTTATTACTTTAGTTATAATTACAGATTATTTGAAAAAGTTAATGGCTTGTATGTGTACTTTTTATTGCGACTTAAAAGCAAGACAAAAATACAATTAGCGCACAACGGTCTTGCGAAGAAGATGATCAAAGATCAACTGATTTAAAGCACTACTTTTTCTTGATTTTTAATCGATAAAATTGACCAGATTTTGTATGATTCAGTTCATCAGATACACGGATCATATCTTCCTTTAAATTCTGTTTCCTGTATTCATTTTCGTCTTATAACGGTACTGTAATTTTACCATTAATTCTAAGGACAAAATGGGAACCTTGTTACTATCAATTTTTCTGAAAATTATCTCCAAATAAAACTATTAGAGGCAACATTAAAATAAATCCCTGGGAAAATTACTAAATATAAAGATAGTTTTGATTGCGGAGAAGATAACTGGAGAAGAACCTCTTTGGTTGAGCTTGTAATAGTAGAACGACATAAAGACCGAAATAAGGGCACTTCTCACAATCACGCTACCAGAGCTGATAATGTTTGTGGTGGAATGCTGGTGTACTGGAAGTTGAAGCTGACTTGTTAATGGTGTAGTTTGATAAATCCTTATTGTCTTCAATCTCTCTGATAGTATTAGTTGTTGCGGGCTGGATCCTATTCCCAGATCAGAGTTTTATCTTCCTCTTTGACATCCGTTGGCAGTGACAGACGTTGTCTGTTACTGGTCTGTAAATTTGTGTAAATAGAAAAGAAGAGAAAGCCTGCAGTATATTGATTTGGAGTTTTAGATGAGCACTGTGGTAATTTAGGTAGAATGATGAAATCAAGTAGGTTCTGACAGCTGGGCCAAATCAGGATGTTAAAACATTTTATTAAAAGAACAATAACCATTCAAAAAATAAGGAATTTAATAAAAAAATCAAATCAACTTATTACTAATAACAAACTCAAAAAAACAAGAAATATCAAATTAAAGAAATCTTAACATTACGGCTATTGCTTAATCCTACGCCGCGTTGTTACGCATTTAACCGTGACGTCGCCTGTCCTCGATCTTGCCCTTGCCGATATGATGCAACGACGCGACTCCCTTTGTTCTACCAATAAGTACTGCAAATCTTTTTGTTCATTTAACGATTCAACCATTCATCTACTGAATATCCCAATAATGAGATCTCTTCTTTCTTTCCATAACCATCACCCACAATAACACGTGTAACAATACTATTACTTGTTACTAAAATCCACGTTTTCTTTAAAAACCAATCCGAATTAATCGGAACACTTTTTTATTAATCATCTCCCGCTAGAGTCCTGACCTCGACTGACTGTTTTTCGCACTATACCCCCCTGACGCTCGCACTTCTTAAAACTAACAAAGTAGCCTAAACAATGTTAGATTTTTTCTTTTAAATCAAAATATCCTGCAGCACTGATCAGTGAATGTCCTCCAACTTGATAACCAAGTTTCTATAAAAACACGGATACGTCTCTTCCGCTGACGGAACGGATAAAGATGCAAATTTTTGAGCCCAAGCCTCCCGATACAAGTCCAAAACGTCAACTGCTAAGCTACGCTGTTAAATGCCGAGGTTGCAGTAACAAATCAAAACCTGTATTTGTTGTAAGAATCACATTTGCTATAGCCCACCCTATGTACGATCCAAAAAGATTGAACCAAACGAAAGAGGATTAGTTGCTCAGTTTTCAATGATCTACTTTGTATTTAATGGAGCAATATTATCAAGCTTGCGTTTCTTGTGAATGGAGTAGATCAAACAGGGACTAGTTAGGCGGTTAAGAAATTCTCATCATTTAAGTCTTCTGGTAGGGATAACGTCATTCCGAAATTGCTGCAGCAGGATTGACAATTATCTTCCATGCTGTGCACTGTTTTACGGACCAGTTTGGCACTAGACTACATAATAAATGCATGGACAATGTAAAAGCGATTTTTGTACTAAAGCTAGAGCAGGACATCTAGATATAGTCTAGACACTTCAAGTCAATTAGATCAACATTGATTCTCCTAAGATAACTTGAGAAGCTGACAGAAACATTAGGGACGAGGTGGAAAACACCAAACCATTCAGTGTTTCAACAGTCTACAAAGCAGAGAAATCATACAAACTAACCACCCACACAGGCAGTGTGGGTGGTTAGTAAGAACTGCAAAGAAGGCCATCCTATAGTATGTAGTGAATAACCAACCGGCCAAAACACAGAACTATTTATACTACTGTTAATGACCACATCGTTGCCTACGGGAGAAGTTCCCTTACCACTATTGTGATGTTTGACCGTAAATGATTAGCAAAGTAACATTCATAAACTTTGGCTACGCCGATAATGTAACCTGCATAACATCAGATAATTAGGATTTGTAAAGAAATGACGTAGCATAGATAGGCAAAATCTGGTAAAGACCGATCTCGTTTTTTTT
>VTPC01090047.1:28490-58936 GCA_011009095.1 Ignelater luminosus
TTTTTTTTTCTTGACGATTCTGTATCTTAACTAATTTTACAAATCAATCTGGATCACAGAATCGCGTAACATTCTTTTAAAAGTGTAATAAAATAAAAATCTCTACAATGAGTATTAAATTAAAAATAAAAGGCATTTACTGACCTTCATCTTAAATTCAATCGATGTAAAGTGCAAGCACTTGCATTTCAATTTAGTCACGCCGTTGAAACCGAGGCTAGTAAAAAACTAATCATCTTCTCACATGCGAAGTTCCAACCATACTGTACATCCATCCTAAATTTCTCTTTGTGCTAGGTACCATTGAAATTTTAAGGGAAATCTAGGGCATTTTTTGCTTTACAGTTAGAAAGTTTGAGTTTATTTATAATGAAACATCTTCGTTTTGGGGTTAACGTTTTATTGGAGGTGTTTCTCTCATAGGGAAGGAAGATTGTTATTTGCAAACAAACAATACAATATAAATGCAAGATATAGTTGTTACTGTTATATTTATAATTAGTTCGTGAAGCAGTAGATTCTTTAAAGTCCATTCAGCGATAGCAAAAAAGTTTATTAGGTGATTGGAATCGTAAATAATATATTCATTGAGTAAACATGATGTTTTATGTTTAGATTCGAGATAATATAAACAACTTCGACGTTTGCTAATTAATACACCAATAATAATAATAAAATATATATTTTATGGTTGCTGGTATGATAAAGATATTCTGACTTGACTGTTATGTGTCAAAAGCTTTAATATATCAAAGAGCTCATTCAAAAGCGCATAATAACCGTTTAATATTTTAGATTAAAAACGCGATTATTTCCTATAAACATGTATTCATCCGTTAATGGGTGTAAATATTGCTATTTATTAAAATTTAAATTAGTTTTACGGTACGCGTTTGATACACGCTTTGATAATTTTAATAGAATTCTAGACGGTTTAATTTTAAGCAAACGAATTGCTTTACATGACAAGGTATATAGTACTATTTGCTTTCAACTGTCTTACTTTAGTTTGCAAAACGAACTACTGTCGTTTAAGACATTTGTTAAGACAAAGTACCTTTAATTATGCTGTTATTCGTCCTGAACAAGTCAGTACAAGTCATTTTCATACAAATTTGTCTTTTATGCGAAACGAGAATGAAGATACAAAGTGCGCTCCATCCATTTATATGCACTGACTCGAGAAGCATACATCTGAGATGCTGCTACAATGAAATGTCGGCATTCATATTCTATGAGATGTCAAACTGCAAAGCTAATTATTAGATAATTTCCAGGCAATTAACTTAAAAGATCATTAAGAAACGTACGTCAGGAGGACATTGTTGCTTTGTAGAATGATATTGACGAAGATTTACATAAATATGTAAACTGTACACCTTGCTAAGTGCATATCTTTTAATTCTGTTCTTTTGTTACTTCATAGTTGTTGAAATGTTTAAACATTAGCAAGAACTTAAGACCTAGAATAAGACTATCTCATAAATTTGCAAATATTCCATTTTACTAAAAGATAATTCTAATAAAAATATTTCTTAATTTCAAATAATTCAACATAAACCAAAAATTTTTAAAGGTAATAGTAAATAGCATTAGGACATATTTCGACCTTGTTTACTAAAATGGGAAAAATACTGCCATGTAAATAAAAATAGTTTGGAAGCAATGATAGTCAGGCAAAAAACTTTAAATTTGAGATCAGATGTCAGGATACCATGGGCAAAGCCCTTCTGTCTTCCGTGCATAAAATCTTTGGGTCTTAAATGTTGATGTATTGTAAAGTAGCTTGGCATTATGTTCCTTTATATGATTCTTCAAAGATCTTCAAGACTTCTCTTCATGATGAAATGTCGTTTATCTGCACCCGTTTGAATTTCATGCTGACACAACTGTCACGGCAAGTCAAATGTCCCAAGCAGAAAACAGTTAGGCTTGCTTATAATTAGAGAAAGGTAAACAAGTCGAAATCTAAAACACGATAGCTGCTCCTAACATGTATTTTGTGTATCCTACTTCCATTTCGTGTAAGCTTCCTGATAGGTTAACAGTTTTCCTGATTTTGAAAAGAAACAAAATTTGTTTTGCATTCCAGATTCTTCCTGCTTTTTCTTTGGAACTAGAGAACTTATTAACGATTCTGAGATGTTGCCCGCACAAAAGTTTTTCAAATCTTAACCATTCTTTGAAAAACCCCGAACTTTGCGATCCTAAGATTCTTGCAACCACTGACATTAAAGGTGTGTCTATGGTTGATGCGAGAATGCAATAGGTCATTTTATGATCATTAAGGAAATCTAGCATACTATGACGGATAAAGTGGTTGATTGTCTTGTTTTACTGGTAGTCAATTTAAAAGAACTGAATTAAATTCAGATTGCTACGTGGGATAAGATGAATTTCCTTTAACTAAATGCACAACTTCTTCACCATGGTTCACTGTTTTTTGGAAAAGCATCTAGTCTTCATTATGTCTACTCGATCTTTTATCTTACTTAATTGCATTGTTAGTACTTACTATAAATATTTTCATTCTCAAAATCCTACCATTAGTTTTTGCCAAATTGAAGAACGTTACTTTTGTACTGTTTTACAGTTGTTGGGTTTTTGAACAATAGAAGCTGTACAAAGATAACTTAGTTTTTTGCAATTTTTTTGTTGTGTATTATTGTCTTCTATAAGTCGATCAAACTCAAAATCGGGAAAATATTGTTAAGCTAAAGTGCATTATACCAAATTAAATTAATCAAAAGATCCATGCAAAAAAGTATCATTGCATCTGTTTAAATGTTATGAATTCTAACTTACAAAACAATAAAGGAAGCTTCGTCTTTTTGAACCTTGTACAATTGTACTCTCTGCGTCAAATTCTCAGTGACATCAAAGATCATCCATACACATTGCTCGTGGGGTAGTTAACTCAAACTAAAACTAATTTGTGAAACATTGCAAGTTAATGTCTGGCCATTGCGTTATATCGCAGTCTTTTATAGATTGCATTCATTTGACCTTATTGGGAATACCACATGTGGGTGTTACACCTACTACGTTGTTTGTGGAACGTACATGTTGAAACTATAAAGCCCTATTTTGGTTAAACTATATAACATGCTGAATTCTCTAGCTTCTCAAGTTCTCAATCTTTACTTCAATAATAATTAATGGTTGCAAGTTTAGCATTTTTATTAACTTCAGCGTTTCGAAAACGTGGAGAATCTATTTACACCGAGCCTTCTGATAAATGTATTGTTAGTGTACACCAGTTGATGTAGAAGAAGAATAATTCTTCTGCTATTTGTTATTTACTTAAACTTAACTTCATTCCCAAAGGAAAAACTCTATTTAGAAAAAAGCCTTCTTAATGACGAATTATGAATGAAATATGTTTATAATTGAGTGTCACTGCTGAGCGCGCATGCTGCACATACAAAAATACATTCGCAAATATCGAGCAAAGAGTTTCGGAAGATTGTTTCGCTCAGCTTTGGATCATGAACATTTAGCAAAAATTCCCAAAGAATTCTTCTACTTACCTTTGATTCATGAATGTCTAGCAGTAAATCTCAGAAGATTGTCCAGTTTATCTTTGAATCATCAATATCTAGCAAAGAGTCGTAAAGGATTATCTTACACACTTTTGGATCATTAATATTTAGCAGAGTTCTAAAGGATTGTTCTACATACCTGTGGATTATGAAGATCTAGCGGAAATTCTCAAGTGGTTTTCCTGTTTGCCTTTAACTGTAGAATATCTAGCAGAAAGCCTCAAAAGATGGCTCTATTCACTCTTGGTTCACGAATATCTAGAAGAAGAAGTCAAAAGGATTGTCCTGTTTACATTTGGATTATGTGTATCTAACACAGATTTTTAAGGTGATGTGCTATTCACTTTGGATCATGAATATCTAGCAGAGACTCTCAAAAGATTGCCTTACACGGTCTAAATCGAAAACATCTAGTTGGAATTCTTCAATGATTTTTGTAATTGCCTTTGAATAATGAGTAACAGAAAACCTTAAAGGATGGTACTACCTATCCTTGCTTATGAATATCTAGCAGAAAATGTTAAAGGACTGTTTTGTTTACTTTTGGATTATGTATATGTAGTGCAAAGCTTTAAAGTATTGTCCTATAATATGCAGCAAAGAGTTTTAAAAGATTGTCTTAGACGATCTGGATTATGAACATCCAGCAGAACGTTCTCAAGGACTATTTTACTAACCTGTGGATTATTGATATCTTGCAGAGAACCTCAAAAGATTGTCCCACTCATTTTTGATTCATGAATTTTTGGCAAAAAATTTCAAAGAATTTACCTGTTTACCTTTGGATCATTAATATCCAGTAAAAAGTCTCGAAGGATTGTCCTATTTATTATTGAATCATGAATATTTAGCTAGAAGTTCCGAAAGATTATCTTAGTCACCTGAAGATCATAAATATTTTACAGAATCTTTTAAAAGGTTGTCCTACTCATTTTGTTATTATTAATATCTAGCGAGAAATCTTAACTGATTATACTGCTCATTTGTAGATCATTAATATACAGCAGACGCTGTCAAATGATAATTTCACTAATCTATGGGCTATGGATGTCTAATGAAAAATTCCAGATTATTGTCCCCTTCTTCTTTAAATCTTTAATATCTAGCAGAAAGTGTTAAAGAATTGTCCTGCTCACTTTTGAATCGTGAATATCTGGCAGAAATTCTAAAAGCATAGTTGTATCACCTAGTGGTGATGAATATCTAGCAAAAAATCTCAAGGGATTGTCTTACTTACTTTAAACCATTGATGTCTATTTAGTAAAAGCTAAAAGAATTTGTTACTAATCTTTGGTTTTAAGTCCTAAAGGACTGTTCCACTCATTTTCGAGTCACGACTATCTATCAGTTTTGGATCATGACTACTTAACAGAAAGTAGTAAGGATTGTATTATTTTTATTTTTGTAAAAATTATTTTTGGATTTTATCAAACTCTGCGTTCAGTCACATCAACTACCTTAGCCGATATAGTTCTTTGCCGATGTCTAGATGAGTACAGTATGTTCCTTAGTAAATTCTTTGCCAAATAACTTATTCTGTAAGTCTTTAATAAGAATCTCCTTTTCGGACGTTTTTGAGTTTTTAACTTTGGGAATGATACTTGATAAATAGACTAATATAGTAAACATTATATTTAGTGGCGTGAACAAGTAACTTTTAAATGTCTTAAACTCGAATTATTTTTGATTTTTGGTACGTAGAGTCTTTTCATTGCTAGTATTGGCCATTTTCCATAAATTCACAAACTTTTATTGAAAAAACTGCCATCACCAGTTCAATATTGGTACACTTAAAGTTTTTATTTTCGCGTGCAAATTTGATATTGACTCTATTGGAGCTTAAAGTACCATATTAGGTGTTCCTGCTCTGCTACCTACAATAGCATGATGAGGCTGAATTAAAGTTAGATAAGCACTTCTAACATGCACAAGTAAAACGGTAATATAATTTGCCTATTATTGTCGAAGCTTCAACTATAGAACAGATTATTAGTTTCCTTCGGTTAATTATTATTTTTCAATTTGGACAGCACCTGTTGGGGTTATATAACCTCATAAATTCGATCACGTTTTGTTAATTACCGCTTTGCCAATAATTTACAGTTTACTTTTACAGAAGTTTACATCCTTTTATCTGGATATTATGTCCCGCGTTACAACACGGCTGATTTTTTCACCTTGTAGCTATAGAAAAACCTTTCCTGCTCGCATGTGAAAGTTTTTAGGATATGTCGTTTTTTGCTTTGCTGTAATTATAAGCAATATATTGCTACAATATACTTTTTAATTTTAATAAAAATATTAAATAATTATCAAAGTAAATTATAGCAATTATACATTCTCAGTTATCCGGGCCAAATGCTCTACCAATCAAGCTAGTGAATTTTTCGGTAGACATATGTGACAGTACTACCTACTTATTGTTACATTGAAGTCTAATATTTATAGTTTTCGAATGAGAAAACTTTAATAACTACTTTATGATTTTACACAGATATTTCGGAATTTTCCCGAAATGGTGGTCTAAGGTTTGATCACGCTGTTGGATAGTATTTGCATATCGTAGCCGTCTTATATCGAGTAATTTGAAATGGCATTCTATTCAAGGCTGAAGAAAGGAGATGAATTGCAATATCTAGTGTTCTGAAAGAAAAATCAAACTGTAGAATTTTTGTTCTTTTTTATTTTGAAATGAAGTTGTGAGTAACGCTTCAATGTGAAGATGATGATACTCTTGCTAATGTCTCAAACAAAGATTGATCAAAAACCACTTAAACGAATTCCAAATGATTTTGGACTTTGCATCGAATTAACTAAAATTTGAGTACTGAATAACAAGTGTTTCTGTTTCAAGGTTTTATAATACTGTTAGGCTCATAAGTATTATTATAAATCGAGATCAGTTAATTACTAAGTTCTTCAAAGAAACTGTCTAGTTTCACATAATTGGATTTAGTTGGTGTCGCAAAGATACTCATTTAGTCTCAAAAGCAAAAGCAGAGAGATAATCAACATGCTTTTATTAAAACGCATATGCAAATGAACATCTACAAGTGGAAATGTCATTTTTTTCGCAAGCTATACTACTGGAAAACAGAAGAAATTCGATACTTCGCGCATAGCAACTTACAGCTCACAGTTTATGTTTTAGTAAAACCAAGAGCAAATCAAATTAGCCACCACAGCATTTTATGCTGGTTTGAAAAAAGATGTAAACTATGCACGTGGTTTTAATTAATTCTGTCAATTTTCAAAAACGGAAAGCTCTTGAAAAAAAAACAAAACTTAGTTTCCCCTCTATTTTTCCGAAACATATTCAGCTGAAGAGCGCTTGTTATTCGTGTAGATTTACATCTACTTTATCACTAGTTTAAATTTTATGCGTGAGTCGCATAAAAAAGATCCGGGTTCACTGATTAAAATTCAAACGTATTCCCAAAGGGTTTTCGTAAATTAGTAATACAAAGAAACAAAATTGTATATTTGTAATAAAATGTGTGTACTTTGTAAAAAACATGCTGTTTTGATTTTTTTTACTTGTTTTGCTTTATTAATGAGTTTCAGTCATTAATTGTTTTCATTATCAATCAACGCGTCTAAATTTATAGTAAACGGAAAATAATCATCTGTCGAGAACCTTCCTGATAACGAAATATCTCTATGTTTCGTAAGTTTTCTTGAAAACGAAGAGAGAGAGAGAGTGGGTGTGAGTTATGTGATGAAAGAATGGTTAGAACATTTTAAGTAGTAAGTAACGTTTTGATAAGAATAACATTAGAACTTGTAATAAAAACAACCATTTCAAATTTTCCAAACTAAGAATAAATAGTACTGTCTGTGTAAAAAAAGTAATTTCTTGAAATTCCGTCATTAACTCGTAGGTTACGAACGAGCACGAATTTCTAATTTATGCATCGGTAACAACAATAATACTCACGTCAGTGTTTGTGTGTGTAATACCCAGATAGTAGACTTTCTAAAATTTAGACTATAGACCTTAAAATCCCACTCACAGTTCAGTAGGGTTAGCCATTCACGTCACCCCTTCGTACTCATTTCTTGACTCCGGGAATAGCTTGAACTCCTGTCGCGTCAGTAAATGATGTGAGTGTGGAACAAGTTAAGTTTGAATTGCCGAAATGAAGTGAGGGTTAGCGAGAGGCGCGAATAATGAAGATGCGCAAGCCTTTGACTGCTGTTAAAAGATATATTAAAAGATGCAAGTTTACTCCGGCTACAACCTAATACTTAGTTTTATTATCTTGGGTTGTTAGGAGGTAATATTTTTTACGGTATGTAAATATTAACTAATAATATTATAAGATATATTATTCAGGATATTACCTTTTTTGTGAGATTTAAAAGCGAAGTCTAAAAAGATTCTATTGTCGATTTGTCAATTTTCTGGAAGATTTCTCTCTAGACTATTTTCAGTTACGACCAAAATCTGTATAAAATTCTCGTTGAAAGAAAATCGAATCGTCGATTTTCTTTTCATTTAACGCCGTTTTATAATTGAATGAGTTAAACGTTCAAATTCATTCGAATTGATTGAATAATTTCTCGTAATTAAATATTATGTCATTTTAGCAGAAACATAAATAATAAATTTTTTGGTAACAACCCCTTAAAAACGTATATGAATCTTTTATGACTCTCGAGAGTAATGTAAAAATACCTGTATAGGTACTAAATTTTGCGGACGTATGGTCGAACTACGAGCCCCAGAACATTCATTTAAAAAGTAGGGGTCAAAATAATATGGCGGGTTTCAAAAGACAGTTCAATAATAAAAACCTGAAACCAACTCTGGTACATTTGAGACGACAAATTCTTCTTGTATTACATATTTTAATAAAAGTCTCAACAGGTAAGCATTAACATGTTCATAAATATAACCAGATTTAGAAAAATTCAAGAAATGCTTTTACTTTTTTTTAAAACTAAACCTTGGAAATGTTAAATTTACATAAATAAACATTTTACATTTTTCTGTAAAACTAATCAAGTCATAAAAATGTAGTAGGTAGTCAAAACATCTATTTGTATTAATATTTGAAATGCATACTTACCTATTAAACCCACTTTTCATTATTTTTAAGCAATAGTTCAACAAATAAATAAATATATAATAATAATAATAATAATGGATGCTTTTCATTATTTTTAAGCAATAATTTAACAAATAAATAAATATATAATTATAATAATAATTGATGCTGTTAGTGGTGATTATAGGTTATGAATATAGAAGATATGTAATATGCATACTTACTAATATGTAGTGAATAAGGCGAATAGACCAATAGTAAGATAATAATGAAGTTATTCCAGAAGGTTATAATACGGAATTTCTTTCTCGTATAAATATAAATAACCGATGAGAATGTTTCGTGAAAAATAAACGCAGTTACTTTCTTACTTATTATAAAGGACCTTGCCATTTCTTACCTTTTGTTAGATAACTTTATACGTTGTTTCGACTTTTTCCATATCTAATGTCAAGTGAACTTTGAAATATTAGTAACGTTATCTTTTAGTTCTGCATTTTCAAGGTGAAAAGAATTCTAGTTGCAGATAGCAAAATATAATGCGATAATCTTGGACAGGGTGGTTCTAAAGAGTCAATGTCGTCCAAATAAGATTGGAATCTTATAAAGACAGGACCTGGGACACCCCTTGAAAAGATATGAGCTTCTAAATGATGCACAATTAATAACTGGAGACTTTTTTGTAATTAAAGTTTCTTATCCATTACAAAAATTGTCCGAAAAGGAGGCAAAGCCGCTCTTGAGTTTTCTTTCTACAATAATTTTTATGACATTCTTGTAATCATAGTGATAAATACTGAAAATGTAATTTTTGCAGATTTGCTGTTCGTGCATTTCTTTGCTTCTTCTCTTTCAGAGAAGACTCGGAAATTTGAGATCATCATTGTTTGTTTTCTAAAGATCTCATGGTTAGTTATGGTTAGTTTAGACATTTTTCGTTTCGGATTTGTCTTTCCCCATTCTCACTCACAACAGTATAATACAATTGATAATAATTACTCGCCAAGCATCTTACGAGCGTCTTCACATTGCGCTACCCAAACGCCGATGAAATAAAGGTATGCCAAAAAAGGACCTTACTAAAAGCTGCCGTTTTAATCTTTCGAAATATCCCAAGTTTGATAGAAAGTCCAGTTTTGATTTGTCTATGGTAGCTTTAAGTCCCTATAAGCCAAAAATTCAAAGAATTCAAACTTGTGCGAACGTTTCAACTCAGAGTCGTATGCATTATTAAATATTAACGTAAACAAGAATGTATGGTACACTTTTGTCTTTACACTTTGAAAACCGAAAGTCGGTAAGCAGCAACCGGTAGGTCTGTCTATTTAATTGTAAACAAAAGTCAAGACCGAAAGTAAGGTTCATTACCTCGTCTGTATGTTCCTTTCTTTTTTAAGTATCTTTCGACATTGATCAAATAAATTCAAAGAAAGTTTTGTTTAAAAGTTGATGAGTGTGGATTCTCATTTGAGGTGTTAATTGGGCTATTGTCACAGTTTGTTGCGATATTTTGTCGCAAAATAATAAACCAAACTGCCTTTCTTAGTGTGAACACCTGAGGTTGGAAGCAGAGTCAGCTTCCAAAACGTCGCGACAAAATATCGCAACAGAGTGTGGCAAAGCCCAATTAACACCTCAAAAAAAAGAAGCAAAGTGTATTATAAAGATGATATGATACCAATAACCAATTAAAATAAATTATTAAATTGTCGTTAGCAAGAAACTTTGTATGAATATGAAACGTTGCAGGTTATATAATCTAAATCAGCATTTTTCAACATTTTTGAATAGGTTGCATAGCTCTGAATGTTTTTTACGTATCCTCAGAATTAATATTATAAAAAATAAAGGTGTCTCATTGTTTCTTTTGTACATTTTTAGGAAATTTTCTATTCAATTCAGAATTGTTGGATTTGAACTTCTTTGGCAAGTTACTGTTATATTAACGCTTTTAAGCAATTTTCTGCTGAAGTTCGGTGTTGCTGCTTTGGGCTTTAGAATACGTACCTCGCTTTCAGTTATAGATAGGTAACTTAGATTTGTGGCAGTTGAATGCAAAATCTGTAAAAGCCAGATTTCCCACAGCTTATCTAGATACTGCTGATGTGCTGATTTATTACTCGTGCGCAACAAACACCGTATACCTAAGTGAAAACATAGATTGATACTGAAGGAAATAATAACTTTATTTAGTTCTCTAGACTGGCATAAAAGTTTGAACTTAAACTAATGCAAATATCTCAGTGGAAAAGATGGATTGCAGTTGACCTGAACAACGTAGGAAACTAAATTCTTAATATTTAAGGTCTTAATCAGTCTCCCAAAACAATTATTTTTAAAATCAAGCATATGACTTCAGGGCAGGTCTTCGTCATTTTGGGCATGGAAAACTGCACATCAGGTGATTATGCACTGAAAGTTTTTCGTATCTGTATACAGTAACATTTTTGTAATTAATCTTCATCTCTACTTATTCAACTGTAATTGAGTTGATTTATTTATTGGTGTTAACAGTACAAGTATTTTACATCAAAAAACAAATTAACAATTTAGATTTCATTATCAAAATTACTTATAAGGTAGTCCTGCACACTATAGAATGCCTTCCTTAGAAGGTAGCTTTTTATTGAGGTTTTAAATTTAGTTAAGCTTAAATTTTTTATTGGTAATACATTGAGACATTTTATTGCAAGATAGTTTTTATTGTTGTGAGATTTATTTAAACGATAGAAGTTAGGATAAATCTTTGAATTGTTCCTAGTGTTATAACTATGTATTTAATTGTGCATTCTGTAGTCTGCAAGATTCTCTTTGACAAAAAGCACACACTGCAAAATATATAAACATGGTAATCTCAAGATTTTTAATTTTTTGAATGCAATCATCTCGATAACGAAGTCCACCAATTATGCGGATGACACGCCTCTGTAAAATTCTAAAGGATCAGTGTCAGAGATAGATATTGTCGTTTTATCTGCAAATAATGTTAGTTTACAACAGTTTGTGAGCGCAGTTGTTATGTCGTTAAAGTAGATCGAGAAGAGAATTGGTCCTAAAACGGAGCCCTGTGGTACTCCATGTTCGATAGGTAATGGGGATGATTAAACATTATTAAATTCAACAACTTGTTCTCTTCTTGAAAGATACGATGTAATAAATGAAATACTGTTGTCATCAAATGTATAGTATTGAAGTTTGGGGATTGGATAGTCAGAAAGATAGTAGATATACAAAGAAAAATGAAGAGGTTTCGAAGGAACGAAAAGTTGTGCATCATTAGCTTCTGAGCGAATCTTACTCAAAGACAAACCTAGATAATCAAAAATAGTAGGTAGACCATGGACGTAGAGGGCTGCAAAAACAAGGTAGTTAAGATTTAATGTAATAATTAGGTAACGTTATGATTTAAACCAGACATCCGATTGGTTGTTACCATAAAGGTAACGTTATCGCATTATAAAATTTTTATTGAAATTCTCTCTGGTCATTTTGGCACCGTGAATGAGAAAGTAAGAAATCATTAATATTTATTATTACGCCATTCAGTATATGAAAAACGAAACTGAAACATTAATAATTATGTTGTTTTGCGAAATGTCGAAATAATTTTCCAGTTTCCCAAAACACTCCAATCTTTTTTGTGAGATCTGAAAGACAAGAACTTTAAGAAGTTACGCCTACGCAATTTGATTATGTTTTTTAAAACTTTCCAATACAGTTAAAGTTTTGGGAATTTGTTAGCTGGTAGAAAAATCTTTCTGAGTTTTGCGATCACTTTTGCTTATCTAAACCCATACCGGTAAAGGTGTAGCTTGTCATTGTGACCCAAGCACACTTCAGACCTCTGTTAAAATCTATCTTTTCTGTAAAAAAAGCAGACTAAATTATGGCTCTCAAAATCCAATTGATTTATAGCAGATTGATAACCAATCAAAACATTGAATCTCGACGTACATAATTGAACTTGATAAAAATTGGTTTATGGTAGACAAGATCGTGTTTTCAGATATTGGGATCTTATAAGTAACTGAAGAAAAAAAATTCTATTTTAGTTTTGAAAATTATCTTAAGAAAAAGTTTTGGCATTTTTTTGCATCAGGCAAAAATACCTAATTGATTTATAACGTCTGCATGAATAGTCTAGATACCACCATTTCAGTTTGATACATAGATTAAGAAAACTGCAACTCGAGGACTATTGTTTATAATTGCATGAATTCTTTCAATCAGTAAAGCATGTAACCTCAAAGTGTTCGTGCAAGGTTATGTATAAAGTCCAAAACATATCTTCCATCACTTACTACTTTAATTTTGGAAATACAAGTAGAAAACTTTGGTTTGTTTCTATTATTGTTTTCAATCTGTGTGTTTTGACGGGGAAGCTACCTTTCTAGTTTCATGTTCGGTTACCCACACTTACTGCTAGTATATTCGTTAACTTATGACTGAAATGAATGACGCGGTTTACTTATTAACAAGGTACTTTGTGTACTTTTCTAAAATCTTAATTTAATTCTCAACGCTTTGTTCAAGAATGCAACAGTTACTCGTATAACTTTTTATTTTTTCAATTTTAGTTTTCTAAATGGCAATAATTTAAAGCTGCATAGAAGCCAGTGACAATAAACCGTATCTTTTGTATACCTAGGTAGTACTTTCATAAGAAATTCACAAATATCATCTCAACAATAGTGAATTGCATAGGATCTTCCAAGAAGATTCCTTTCCAGTGGGTTTGTAGATTGAAATCAAACAATTCTTACTACTCTCATTTATGTAACATCCAAGATATGCAATTAGATAGCGCTTCCTTCGTAAAAAGTAATTAAAAGAACATGGCGATTTACACTTGACTTTTGAGATAAGTTTTACGACATTATAATATTATTTATAATTTATTTTCTGGAACTTGCAAATATTGTGCAGGCACGTGAATTTCCGGACACGTACAGATAAGCTGCTACTAGGACAGAATTGGCTGCATTGAGATTGCAGGGATAAATCATCAAAATGTAAATTAAATAGGTACAACAAAACTAGCTTCTCAATGTAAATTATTAAAATGATTATTCATCCAAAAGTACCTCTTTCAAATACAGACTGTTGAAAGGTTTAAACCTCCTTTAGCCAGCGCTTGACATGGTAGCACTAACAGATAAATTGTTGAAGTTTAACAACTTAACAGATAAACATGTTTTTACATAATCTGATCCCTGTAGCAGACAGGATATGCAATTAAATCTTCTTTAACGCACTACAATTATAAAAACAAGAACATTAGCATTTAAATTGCAAAATAAATCTTAAATCTTACAATGTTGCAATCTAATTTTTGTTCAGTTTTGATTTTAAATCTCCACATTTTCCTAAAAAACGAGTTGCAGAAAATCTTAAATTATTGTTGAAAGATTGACTTAATATTGCATTAAAACCCATTTAAAAAACAATCAAGGAATTTGTTACAACTGCTTAAAACTTTGAAGAGATCAAAGAATTGAAAAATGCATTTGTGTATATCAGCAGAGTCTTAATAAGCAAGTAATTAATTAATTCAGAACATGATAAAAGGCGGATTAACTTGAAAATGAACAGATGTATACAATGTGATCAATTTGTAATTGATTACATGGATTTTAGAACGTTGTTTTTTCTCATTAAAATTAGATTAGAACATTGATGAGATAATCTAAAAAAAGATTAAGTAATTTATCACATGAATGAAATCCGATTTCTTATAAACCAACGGTCAGGCAGAAACAATAGAAAATTTATTTTTTTCTTTAGACCTGTTTAGTCGATGAATGATATTAATAATTCGAAACCATTTCTATACATTAGGGAAAAATAGATCATCCACTGTCATGAATTGCAATTTAACCATAAGTTAGATTTATGTGTTATTTCTGCAGTGCAGTGTACTCAAGATGTATTTTATATTTACTTCATAAATTAACTGTAGTAAATTACGACATTTAATGATTTCTTAAACATTTATATTTAGCGTTTAAAATTTACGTGTATTTAAGAACTTTATATTTAACAAAATGTTAGGAATTCTTTCCAACCAACGCAACGTGTTTATAGAAATCCTTACATTCGAGATCTTCATTTTATACGAACTTATGGCTATTTTATTCTTGACAAGTTTAAGATTTTTTCTTACTCATTTAGCAGTGGTGTAAAAATAGCTACCCCATCTTTTGGGACTTTCCTTCGGATATAAGATATCTTGCTGTTTTGCATATAAGTAAGATTCATGTCAAAACAAGTTAAAAATACCTTAAAGTCGTATTATAAAAAGATAAATGAAAAGAAACTTAGAATAGATGATGTTGCCGAATTCGTATCGCAGTAGATGTTGTCGTCAAGCTCACACCTACCCAATCGATTTTTCATTAACACCATTTTCTTATAAAATCGCGACAACTATTTCAAGGGTTTGTTAACATTTTATTTACAATTTAAATACCGAGCAAAGCTAATACTAACAGATATTTCTTTGCTCTTAAAAACGAAGAGAAAAGCGGATCCCGTTTTACAAATATTCAGCTATTGTTTTGTTATTTATGACAAGTTTAATGTGTAGTTTTACAATAAGCTATAAAAATAATTTTTTACAGGTGTAAATCAAACTGTATTGTCTTGTTTGTTTTTATCATTTTTATAAAAAACATTAATCACCAAGAGAGTGGTATGTGCTTACTGAGTGCATTTGTATGCTTTTGGATGTCCTACCTATAGTAGGACATAATTAATTTTTCAACACCCAAACACGTTACATTCATTATTTTAGCGGACCTTCTCTCTGTATCATTAACAATGTATAGTTTTAAATCTCCAAATAGTCCTACTGATTAACAATTATGCTTACAATACATTAATATGCAGAATATAGAAAAATTTAGCATTTATCTACGTTTCAATCTAATTTTCAGTATCTTTTTTGTTGTTAAAACATATAGCATCCTGGTTAACGTTTGGCATTACAAAGCAAAACTGCTGATCAAAGAATGATTTATTATTGATCAGAAAATTAGAAGTATATAGAGAAGACTACCAAAAACAGTACAACGACGTTTTTGGCGGTTGATTTTGGAAAACCTGTAAGAAATGAAACTTGTGCAAGGGTCAATTTCTTCACTTCCTTTAGCACGTCCTTGCTGAATTACTGCAATACCTATAAAGACGAAAAGAAGCAAGAATAATCTGATCTCACTGTTGGCATATTGTTTTTGTGAGTTCTCAGACAAAAACATTGATAACATTGTGTTAGTTGTAACTAAAATCGTATCTGCCAGCTAAGAATTGCTACGGAATCTGATAGCATGTTCAATTTTCTACAGCTGTGACTTTCAAAGTGTGTTCTTTGCAATTCTAGGGCTGTATAAATCTTTAATTTCATGAGTTTAGTACTAAATATGCTCCGCGTGGACAAAAAGGACTTTATGCACAGAAAAATCTAAGTCACTCGTCTACAATAAAGCTTAGATAAGCAACCCTGAAAGAGTTATCTTTAAACGAATGAAGATGGCCAAATAAAGCAGAGTTTTAAAAACGTTTTTAGAATCTGTCCAACAATAAATTCATCAAATTAGAAAACTTTGCCTGCGTGATACTTTGATCTAAAACTTTTTTCTTGTTTTTGTTGATGTAACAAATAATTAAAAATTTGCTAAGAGAACTAAAACGCAAGAAGCATTATTTAAATATTATTTTATTTAACTTTAAGGCACCTTAATTATTTGCATGGTGCATGAATGATCAAAATGCTTTTATATTTCGGCATGGCTTCTATTGATTCTGTACATTTGAGTGTATAGACTAAGTTAATATTACAGCATGTCAAAATGTCCTAAATGTTGGAAATTCCAATTTGGGCTTCAAAACATTATGAATTTGGCTGATTCCGGTAGTCTTACATTCTGACACTTGATGTGGAATTCTTCAATAGTCGAAAGACTCGATAGGAGTGCTTGATGCTTCTAAGTATTCCATTGATTCATATACTTTTCTGAATTCCTGTATTCGTAAAAAGTTTTTGTTAAACCCTTGACCTGTAGTTGCTTGTCTATGACACGTAAAGATTTCTTTTTAGATGTCTAGTTTTGTATAAAAAACGAGTTTCGAAAACTGTTTTCACCGCAGTATAAATAATTTCCGACATGAAATTCTTCTGATATTTGAGAATTATCCTAACAAAAACTCTATTTTGCAAAACATGAAAGTTTTCCTTGAAATCTTTGGTTACGTTTGTCATTTTTCATAGTTTGGTAGTGTGAATCGCTACCATAACGAGTTGTATCGTGTGTTGCAGTAGCATAACTTGAGATGCTTGTAGATTTATCATCATCCGTGGGTGATTAGAAGCTTCTCTTCAGAACGGTGTGATTGGAGTTGTTGAAACTGATACTTAGTTCATTGCTTGCTGAGATAAAGATAGTGGTGGTAGCGGCAAAACAGGGACAACTGAGTTATAGTGATCTTTCGAGTTGATGCTTGACATGGGGGACGTTAAAGAAGACTGAATGGTTAAATTGTCGATGAATGGTGATAGTGGTGGCCGAAAACAGTAGGTGATGTTGGATTTGTAGGTGGATGTAGGTAGACGAGGGTGGTGCGTTGATGGTAATAAAAAATGAATGCATTTGTAGAGAGAGTAGAGAATTCTTTGATAGGCTGTTTGGTGATTATTGTTGCGAAGATTATTGGGAAAATAACGGTTATGACAAGATCTATTGATAGAACTGTTTGGTTGGGTGCACGTTAGTCAAAACTGGTTCTCAGAACCACAATCACAAGTCTCTAACGATCGAGTGGTAGAGTGGTCGCGGCATGCAAAGAAGACCTGAAATCTCGGGATCCAAGCAGGATTAAGAAACGGCTACAATCGAGCTTGTGTCCAAATCCAAAGACACAGAGAAACCGACTGGTGTAGGATGTAGACGGATTGCAGTTCAGGAACTGGCCACCCGGCATGGTGGCACACCAATCCTATTGGAGTTTGGAATTTATCTCTGAAACTTATCGGTTTTTTCCCATTGCAATGTCTGTAACGTCAACAGGAATTCTACCTATCCAAGTAGATTATCTTTTAGGTAATATTACAATTCTTAGTCACCACAGACACGGGCTATATATTCTCGAAAACTTTCTAATTGCCAGTTTTCACAGTTCTGTATGAATCTTATAATTCGATTTTATTGCACAAATATCTATATAGCCAATTCGTGAGAAAGTATTCAGAAACAGATACCTGCTATATGAATCAATAAATTTCTGACAAATTAAATGAGATTCTAAACTTTTACGATTGTATACCAAGATGCTGCTTCTCCTTCTTCAGCTTCTTTATTATTTACTTTTACTTATTTTGATTGGTTGTTGCGCTACCAAATTGCTATTAAGTATTTATAGAAAAATATAATTTTTGTCGTAATAGGTATGTGTTATGTTTTAATTTCTTCTTTTTTCTCCTTTTTATATAAATTTTGTTTGCTGCATTTTGATTTTATTCGCGGTATTTATTTTTTCATGCAAAAAAATATAAAACAGTTTATGTAAATGTCTTCCAATTTTAATAAACATAGGAACGGTTAGTTAAAAATGCCATTCTTATATTCTGACCTACTTTTTACTTTTTGTAATCCTACCTACTTTAGAATTACAAGGAAATGAGAATTCTTAACATTCCACAAATTAAGTCGGGTGTATTTTTAAAATGGTTAAACCGTCTCATTATTATAATTCAGATCAAAGGAAGTTGTTTAAAAAGCGGTTGAACGTTTTGTAGACAATACATTAAACTGGTGGAATAAAATTAATTAGACAAATTAATTTAAATATATTTGCTATAGGGAGAAACTCCTCTATTAGGATAAATCAGTATATATGTATATACAGCCTAATAATTTACATAAGGGTGAGGTTTTCTTTTGATGTCGCAATTTTAAATTCCACTAAAAGACTATTCAAGCATAATTAGCATTTCTGATTAGATTGTACAACGATTTTATTTGAATAATTATTTAGTTGCTATGAACAAATTTGGAATCTGGATTTTCTCATTTTAAAACCGGCAGGTAATTATTCTTTTATATCTTAAACAAAATTCAGTTTAGGCGTAATTCTCGACTTTATATTTTATGAAGGCTGTTGAATCTTGCCAAGTGTCTTCTTTGTAATATTCTATCCTATTTATTTAATCAATAAATGGAAGGCGTTTGTGATTACTTTGTGAAATCCGACGGTTATTGTACGAGGTCACGAGTTGTGGGTGAGTTAATTGTGGTAGTTTAATTATGGAACCACAATCTGGTAGGAAAGCCGTGATTTTATGAATAAGAACCTCTTAATGCCCGTATTCTACTACACTACGGAATAATTGAATTCATACAATTACGGAACGTAGTAGATAAAATTTACCTAGAACCGTTTCATTTTATTAAAATAATCTTGTTTTGTTTCTGACTATTTTTGGTCTCAATTATAAAGCTATGAATATATTACCTTGTAGAAATCCGTTTTATCTTTAAATCTGAAGGGTTGGTTTTTATTCTATAAACGTGTGTGTGTATCGTTTCAGTTTGCCTTCTTTGCACTCATTGAAAGTTAGCAAAATGTCACGCTTTAATAATTAAAAAGGGGGAAAGCAAGTTCGACATTTAAATCGTTTATGTTTAGGCCCTTAACCGTATAAGGGGTTTTTAGGGAGAACATGGCGGTGGAACAATTAAAAATATACAAGGAGTAGGAGGGATTTATTTTACAGTTTCTTTGGAGAATATTAAACAAATCAGTCGTGTTTGTGACTTTCAAGGAGGAAGCTGTTAAAATTTTATACAACAAATTGTGTCCCATAAAACTTCTTTAAAAACATTAATTCAGAAATGCGGAAACATGCGAAGACGTTTAACACCAGGTGAGCCTTCCTAATGTTTTTCCTTTCTTCCATGCTTTCGTGTGTTATTATTGAGACTGTTCTTCCTTTACCCAGTTTTATTTTGGGGTGACACACTTTTTTAAATAGATTTGTGTGTAGTAAATAATGTAGATATTCTCGAAATTATTGGTATTATCAAAGGAAAACAGCGATAATCATGAATTATTTATGATTTCCTCTCGGTTCGATATACGGCAGGAACAAGGCCGGTGCATGTCCTTGTTTTAATAAATTTTTGTTGCTAAACGAAAGGCTGTTTTTAGACATGAAGATGATCACTTAAAAGAAACTTTAATTTGCTAGTACATTTGTTGCTTTTAAAGCTTAGTTTGTTCGTAGCTCTTTGGTACATTGTTAGTTTACATAATTTATGTATTTATTATTATGATTAGATTGTTTATGTAATAAATTGATGCAAAAAAGGTAGTTAATTGAATTATTATTGATAGTATTAATGACATAGTCAATTTTTAATATCCTTTATCATTTACACCATACAGTCGTACGCAATTAATCCTATTAACACATTCCATTTTGTATGAACTTAATAACCTTGAATTTGAATCCCTCTCGAGTTTAATTAGGTTTTCACCGCGTAGGTGGATCAATAAACGTTAAGATTTGTAATTTAGATAGCTAGCGGTACGTTTTGTGGAAGATGAAAACGTTATATGATATTCGCATTAGCGATTTTTTAGACAAGATAAAATGTGTGGGTACAATGAGTGGTGTTGACGTGATTTAGATAGTATAGTAATGAGCAAGGTTTAAGTCGATAAAGTTCCTTTCTTGTATCGCATTGTCTAATCGTGCTTACTAATTCAGCAAAATTTATCAAGTATGCAGATAATAAAGATAAGAAATAATTGCTAAACGGTAATGTTCATTTTGGCATTCTCATATTATGGCTAAATGAAGTACAAAGGAATTGCTGATCTGGAAACTTCATTTTGTAAAAGCCCAAACTTTTTGTTAAACCAGGCCTTTACTTGATTTTGAAACGAATTTCATATTCACTATCGATCATTGATTAACTATTATTCGCTTCATTGAACTTCAATAGCCAAACTGTAATTGAAATAGTAATTTTGAAAAAGTCACTTCTCCATATATAATCAATTTTATGTTATGGCCTTTACGAAATTATCGATTAAATTGATTTTGTTATAGAGTGACTAAAAGACCATTTAAACATAAAGTGCAGAACTAATGTACAGAGGTGCATTTCTATTGGAATCTACACTGCTTGCAAATACTTGTCTCTAAAACTGCGTTTCTGTCTGATAACCCTTGCATGTTACCAGATGCTGTTTTACTAGATCTTGCTATGCGTAACCTACTGTAATCTCGCTTTAGCCCACAAAACGCATGTAATAATCTATGAATATGATTTCGCTCAGAAATAATCTGGAATCAAAACTGAGTTTTAGAATGTGTCTGACGTAATTCGGCTCAGTATAAGTAACTAGTAATGAGTAGTGAAAGAGTCTCTGCTCAAAGCTTTGACATGCTTTCCGGGAGGTTTTTGCTACGGTATTTCAATCTAACCTAACATACATAGATCTAACAATATTAAATCCTATCAAAGCTTTCTCAAAACTCTACTGTCTAATGCGCATATGCTTTAAGACAAGAAGAAACGCAAGTATGACTTAAAGAGTAACTACAATGTAATCTAACCTAAGAAGATTAAATCAATTTCCTCGAATATGACCAATGTCAATATGGATAGTTAACAGTTTCAAGATGTTTAAAGAAGATGAGACATAAAATTGCTTATTATTTATTAAATATATTTAGAGAAATGTAGTCTACCTTGTAGATTTATCTATGGGTAACACAAAAGAAATTAATACGGGAAGGGTTTTGCTAAAACAGAACAGAACGTCAATTCAGATTGGGTCACACCAAATTAGGTTACGCCAAACTACGACAAAACTTTTATAAAACTTCATGGTTGCTGATTGAATAGGAAAAGTTTAAAAGTGTAATTACACTTTCCTGTTTCCTTACTGCAAGATTCCAGATGAATTAGGCAGCAATGAAACCAAAGAAATCAAGAACGTTCTTGTAAGAATTTAAGTTGAATGCTCACATTCACACAAATTTAAGATAAAATCCTGTTTGAAAAGTTTTAATCAAAAATGTTTGTTCCCCCTGAAATTTTCTAGAAAGGATTTAACTTTAGTGTCCAGGAAATCCCTTAAGTAAACCCTTAAACAATTCAAATTAATTTTCCACTAATTATTTTAATCAGATCCATCGTTGGATTAGACCGTTAGGTAGGGTAGAAAGCGAAACCGTTTTATAGATCAATATCATCCACAAGTATCTACGATGATTATAGTTCGAGATAAGGTTTTATGAAATTGAAATAATATGAAACTAAATCTAGCTACAGCTGAATATTGAATTATTCTCTTGTCCTGAATTTAAATTAACAAAATAGTTTTTTAACAAAGCTAAATTGATTAAGCTTTTTCTTTCTTTTAAATTTCAACTAGGGTCAATAATCTCTTGATGCTTCTGGAAGTATTCCAGTTGACAGGAGGATGTATTATTTGATATTATTTATAGAGGAGAAGTTGTCTGAAAATAATTTGCTATTGTCATGAAAAAGTAGAGAGACTAACTAGTTTTATGTAAATAAATAAACATTATAGAGGGAAGGGCACTAAATTGTAAGCTTTCTGGTTTTGATTTATTTGGTTTTGTAATTTTTGCACTCCTTTTCTTTTATTGGCCTTTGTTGTAACTTATTCTTCATATCGTAATTCAAGCCTTGTTTTACAAACAACAATGTCCTACATTTTAAAGTTTTGAAATGCAAATGTTTTGTTTAACGCCTAGATAATTCCAAACTGTTTTGCTTTTAAAAGTCCGTATCAAAGATTGAGTGATTTTGCAATAAAAGTTTCAGTTAAAATCCTGAAAAATTAACATGATAAAATGTCAAGTAATTACATTTCTTCTTCTTGTAATTTTTGGCAAGCCGTTTTTTAAATTCCATTAAGATCCTAAATATCAAAATAAACATTCATATCTCTTACACATTTCATTATTTCGTAAATAAATAGATGCGTTTTAATGTCGTCCAAATAATGTTGGCATTTAATTAAAATGATGCTAACAGAAATATAATCGACATAAATTCAACTTGTTAATTGGCATTTTTGTTTCTTATTTATAACCCTTATTTACTGTTTATTTGTAGAATTAAATTTGTTACAATTAAATAAAATTTATTAGTTGAAATGCAAGGAAGAAGAATATTCAAATCGGCTCATTTTTAACATGTAATATTATACAGAATATACCTGCAGTACAAAAATTAACAATAAATTTTTAATTGTACCCTCGCGTAACCCTATATTGTTCGACTGGCAATAGGGACAGATACCTACATCTACCAGCAAAAAGCATAAGCAACATTTAACATGGCAAAATCATAAAAGTTTTACTATTTGTACTCCAATGAGCTTCTGATGCCTTACACTTATCTTTGTCTGTACCATTCAAGGTTTTCCGAGCATCTCGTTCTAAAGGGAGTGTACGCAGCGGTTGCCATGACTGTATCGAACGCTTTCCACCGCTCTATTGGTGCAGGAAGCATATTTTTGGTCACATGATACCTTGTTGTACTTGTTTCCATCATGGCAGGAGTGTTTCACTTGATTTGCTTCAAGTGAATGTATCAAAGACGTACGATTCATAACTTCGTCTTCTTTTTACTATATTAAGGTAGATAAACCGGAGCATCTTCAATACAGCAACGTGTAATACTAAATTCAGAATTATTTTGGCTATACTCTATTTTCGGGGAACTGCGCTCCTTGATTGCACATTTGACCTAGATGTTCTTATTACAAGCAGAAAAGGGTACAGCGAAAGAATTAATGAACACCTATATGCGGATTTAAGTTCTTTATTTTGCAAAATTATTAAAGGGGTTCTTGTAATCGTAAAATTCCAAATCGTGACCTAATCTATTTGATATCTTTCGAGATATTCAATACTTACCTGTAACCTAATCGTAGCAATAGGCATAAAATGTTGGTTGGTCCAAAAATCATCAAGAAATTATTATTCACCACTATAACTGCCTAATATACTGTACTTGAATTTATGTCGCGTGTATAAATACAACAGTCCAAGCAGTTATTGTTCGAATAGAATATTAGCTGTAGTAGAATTTTTTATTGGTCTACTACACCACGCTTTAGACTGTGATTTAGTTTGCCGGTAATAAATTTGAAGGTATTTATCAAAACCTGTGCGTCACATTCTGATAGTTGTGGTGAACTCTCGTCCCCTCTTAGTATTTTTCTTGTGTCCACACTTTGGGGTATTATTTGTTATAAGTATTTCATGCACGTTAGTGCTGTTTTTAGTTTCTCTCCTGTTAAAATCGGCATACTGTGATAATTTATAAAATAAAATTTAATAATAAACCGGAAATTTGCAAATCTTACACTGTAAAAATTTCAGAGGTAAGTGTAATTTTACTTCTCAAAAACACTTTAATATAAGAATAAAATTGCTTAACAATTCCTCTTATTAAATTAAAATAACTTTTTTGATTATGTATTTTTTATGAACACTAGAGAGCCATCTGTGAATTCGACCCTATAAGCCTAAAGTTGCTTATAGAAGGGTAGGTAAATATGTAGCGCGTATTGGCACACAGCCACTACAATAACATTAAATAAGTTCGGGGCTTCTCCGCTGCGAAAGGGTGGCAGCACCGACTTACGAGGACCAAATCGTTTTAGAAATGTCAACGTCCCAACAGCAGATTGGTTCGGTTGAAATAAAAAATTTTAGTCTTTTTTCTTCTTTTTCATTTTCATTTTTTATATTCAAATATTTAGCATATAAAAGTTTCTTTTGGGAAAATAAAAAATTGAAAAAGTGTGTATTGCTGAAAATTACTGATTTTTTTTTTAAATCAATCAACTTAATGAATTGACCAAAAACTTAAGTGAAGATGGTAAATATTTCAGCTTTCGTTTTTATCAGAAATATTCTAGTTATCGCTTGGTAGGGAAAGTAAATATTTTTAATAATTACTTGACCAAATAATTATAGTGATTTATCTCAGAAATATCTGTAATTTAGGTAAATCTATTTAAATAGATAAAAATCAATTGAGGACTTAATCTAAATTTATTCCTATTAATTAAACGACTTTTAAAATCTGGAAACTTGCTTAAATGTAATCACCTCACCTTTATGATTTAGGCCTAATTAGAGCATAGGCAATTTTTCCAATCAAGTGGTTTTAATTTGTTTGGTAAGCAACATAAAATTATAGATTTAATACGAGAAGCTTTTCACAATAATTTTGCAAGAACCTGATATTAAAATTTCCTTTTCAAACAATTTGACCTTTGACCTTTGACCTAACTAGACCTATTTGTAACTAACTGAGCGTATACCTACCATTTCTTTTGTTTATTAACCTGTTTGTGCAAAGCTTTGGGAAAGTATGAGCCTTTAGATGATATAAAAAGGTGTAGAACTAGATTACATATAAGATACCGTGGACGTTCAGAAATTTCTAAAGCAGAGTGGTAAAAGCACACAAAATAAAACGTAATTTTGCTTATTTATCTTTCTTTGTCAGATAAATCAAATCGAGCTTAATTTTTTAAAAATATGATTAGGTACAGTTTGGGATGTTTATTTAAAATAAATTTAGTTTGGTTTGAAGAGTTTTGATATTGCTTGTATGTAACCATATTTCTGCCTTGAGGCTTTTGAAATATTTCCACAAAGAAAGAATGGGTCAATGCTAAGCAGATTCCTAGTTTTGTTTATGTTTGAAAGAATTCCCACATTATAAGTTTGCTATATTATGGGTTTTTAAAAAGGCAGTAGACCCCCAATAGAAATAAATGAAACAAAGTTTGTTACATATAAATAATTTATTTCCAGTACATACACAAAGTTTCATAACCGGAAAACCTAATACTTACACTTTTATATTCTTCTTCAATTCATCGTTGTATTTGGTATCTTTACACTTTCCTAACTGTTCTGCTGCTTAGTATCTTTGCCTTTTCCTACTTGTTTTGAGCCTTTAATATAATTATTATAGAATAATTGAATACATTTTTCTTTGTTGATAATATTTCATAGTCTTTCAAAAGACTTTAAATTGTCTAGAGCTTGGAATATCTTGAATCTTCATCTACGTATAGACTTTGAAAATGACAATAACCAAAACTTCTTTTCCCAAATAAATATCTAAATTGTAACCTAATTTTCAGCAAATATTATAACTGCATCATTCCATTTCTACTTATAAAATAATTCAGCAACTCAAGTTGACATCAAACCATCTGTTCTGTCTTGCACTTATACTAAGAAATGCCTACCTGAATCGACAGGCACTTACCATGATGGTAATTAAATAAACTTTATTTTGCAAGCTGAACATCATTCGCATAAAATCGGTACAGCTACAAACAATCTTTACACCTCTGTGACAAAATTTTAAAGACTAGAGAAATTTATTTACAATGTTTTTTCCTTTTTTATGGCCTACACGAAAACTCATGAATTAAAATCTCAAAAAGATTTTTTTGACACCGAATTAAATTATCTCTAATCTCATTCACTATACTATAGTGACTATAGTATCCTTTTTATTCAAAAAAAATTGAACATCTCGTTGAAAATCATAAATTAGTCACTTTATGCTTGTAAAAGCAAGCTGGACATAGCTTTGGATGTTTGAAATGTTTT
The DNA here is from genome assembly GCA_011009095.1 of Ignelater luminosus. Taxonomy (NCBI): domain Eukaryota; kingdom Metazoa; phylum Arthropoda; class Insecta; order Coleoptera; family Elateridae; genus Ignelater; species Ignelater luminosus. The sequence continues at coordinate 54,773 of VTPC01090047.1, forward strand.
CTTGTCAAGAAATTATCAATAAATTTAAGAAAGTCTTTATTAAATTATGTTTGCAAGCATTTCAAACTTTTTGTTTTGATAGCACAATCTAAAACAAAAAAATACAAAAGAAAATGTTATATAACGCAAATATGCGGTATAAACAAAGAGTGACTTGGAGGATTCATTTAGAGATCGATTCGATTTTTTATTGCTGTTTGTGACCAAGTTTCTAGTTTCGAGATTCTTGCTATAGGCAAATTATTTTGTTGAAATTAAAAGTTGACTTCTACATATAGGAATCCTGATATTGTTATTCTTTGTTTTTAGATTTTAATATATCTGTAAAGAGTTAGCACTGATACCTTGATTAAATTAAAACATCATCCTAAAAATAAATTTGTTTCAGTAATCTTTACTCATTTACGTCTTAATTAACACAACTGACCTTTAAAATAATTTTACCTTTTTAATTTAAAAAAAAGTTGTTTTTAAATGTCAGACAAACGCATTCTTTAAAGTTAATTTACATTAAAATTTAATTATCTTCCGTTGTTTTGCAAAAAAAATATCAATATCTAACTTTTATGGAAGACACTATAAATAAGACCTCAATAATTTATTTATATTCAATAATATGTTGTCCCCACCAAAAACTTTATTATTGTAGTTTATGAACTTGTCCCCTTTTATACATATATGTGCAGCACCGTATTGCAAACACACCTATCTCGCTGTGCGCCTTACCATTTCGACGAACTAAACCTGAAGTTATACATGCCCCTAAAACTGTACGTTTGAAGCGGGCCCATATACTAAACTGTTGTAAAATGAACGTATAAAGCATGCCGTCAGACTGTCTGATAGACGAGTAGTCGTGGTGAATGTGATGCAAGGCACTGACATTGCCACTGTCTCCATTACATATAACTGTTTTGGTTGGTTATTCCAGTGAAATATCCGATTTTTATCATTTGCCAATCAAGTAGCAGAATTTAACACTTGTTTAAGGTGATGTAGCACGTTTGATATTGTATCATAAGAATGTTTGCATGACTCGTATACATATAAACCGTTAAATTTAGTGTTATTGTTTTTAAGTCGAGAAATCCCCAAAGCTTCTGCTTAAAATACGACCGAGTTTGAGTCAAAAATGTGGCCTACAAGTGTACCTCATTCCTGTAAACAATGTACTATTTTATTCGGCCTACGTTTATGTTTCTTTACAAATGATCTGTCCAATTAATTAAACTTATGATTTGACGATTATGCAAATGAGAATGGCAATCCTTAAAGACGGAGTTTTTGCATATCAAAGTAAAACGAAATAAAAAGTTATTTTGTTTCATTATGTTCCAACCAACGCGCGTACATTACTTAAACCTAATCCTCCATTACTATGCAAATGTTGAGTAGCAGTGAACCGAACTAGAATATAAAGTGCAAGAAAACACGCATTATAAGATGCATTTCATTATCTCCATTGCAAGCTTGGCAACGTCAGCTATACATAAAATTGATACGAAATTGCAGTTTATACCAGTCCACCTCTTATTATTCTTAAAATGTGGGGACCAAGCATAAAATTTCGACTTAAAATTCTAATAGAAATGGAGCATGTGCATGTCTGCGTTTATAAATTATTGCGCCTAAATTAAAGTAAATGCTTAAAAGTTGCAGTTTTGGTTGTTTTGCTGACTGCGTTGCTCCCACCTTGTGTATACATTTTGTATATTTAGATTTTCCGTGTACGATTGCTATAGCTATTTGTATTTACACAATGCAAAGATTTATAACTAAGAACGTTTTGCTCATAAATAATAATTATCCTAGTGCTCTTCTATCATTTACAACATATTACGAGTCCAAGAATACTTTCTTATAATGACTGCATTTATTAATTTACTCGATTTGCTTGTTCATAGGATGTCAGAAACTTCTAAATCAGATATCATAAGAAAGATTAAAATTCATATACTTCAATATTTATACGTATTGATTGTCAAATGAATAAATAAATAAGAAATTTATTTCTGGTATAAGAAATTCATATAGAAACTCAAGAAGGTAAATGAAATATACATAGTGTTATAGGCACTCATTATCATATTTTAGTAAAACATTTAAATAAAAAAACTGATAGGGTGTGAATAACAAACAAAAAATACTGAATTTTATATATAGGCAACATATAACATCGAATTCCATTCAGTTATTACTTCAGAATCACGATACACTAGAAAACTAACTCTAATTAATAAACTACCTTTGAGAAAATTCAAGCCAAGTAATTCTCAAACCCTTTTCATTCATCTTTATTGAGATAGACACTTATTTATTGCATGTAAAAACCGTGCTCTGACTTTACATAATTACGCAATTAAAGTAATAAATTGTTTTTTATTTCTACTCGAATATGGAACAGCACAAAATAGATCTATTGCAAGACAGACACTTATGGTAATTGTACATATATTATCATTCTAATGATTGTTTTTCATATCTTAAGGCAAACTGATTAATTCAGATCAATAATCACTATTGGTTTTGTTAATCTAAGAAGAGACTGTACTTACTGAAAGTAAAAGGCAAATCTATAGTTACTGAAATGCAATATATCAAATAAGTCAAATACAAGAACATCACAGAGACATCTAAAGTGATTCTTTCAAAATCTCCATGAAAATCTTCAGTACTTGTTTAGAGGGTTGATCTGAGCCAAAAGGATTCTTAATGTTGGCAAAGAAGCTTACTGGAAATTAGATCGTCTTGGCAACTGCATCCCTAGGAGAAGAATAGTATGGTATCACAAAACTGTAAATAAAAGATCTGGGTAGTTAAACTACTTGGTTAACGTATCTAAATATTAAACTGAGGCAGATATACAAAAAGATGCAAGTAATAATGAAGACGGAATGCAGAGATACGAATTAAAAAGCAAAGGTTCAACTCACCACTAGAATTGGTACCGTTTGAATTTCCATAGCAAATTGCGTGTTTCGTCAGATTTAACCTGATTTTTTCAACTTTCTCAATGGAATATCGCAAAACTTCTCAAGCCATGACTCGTTGAATATGATTCCAATAGCTAACTGCAGATCCTCTGGTGAGTTGTTTATGGTTATCTTTACTTTACTCCTACTTTCTTGAAACCATCAACCATATCTGAAAAAACTTTATATGTAGTTTATAACAACCACTATTGCTTTGCAACAGAAACAGGATTAGTTATCATGCTAATAAACCAATGAAAGAAGACCAGTAATAAATTATAAATACCGAAAGGCTCAATGACGTTTTATCTAACTGACCAAGTAAAGGTAATGAGGTTGCTGTGGTTCACTCAGGCTACAGAATTCTGTTATGCTTTTTTTACCATTTTATACCATAATCAAAATATTTGCAGGGCAAACAAAACAAAGTAGCGCAACATGTGAATGGCAAGAATCAGAGCTTTTTCTATGAAGAATTTCTAAAACAAGAGTTAATGAAGGACGTAGAAGTTATAGAGAATTTACACAAGATTGGCAAAAGGAGGAAGACCAGAAATCGCAAAGTACCTATTTTAGAAAAGAAAAGTCAGAATGTGAGAAACAGCAACTTTTGCTTTTAGGGCTTAGAACTCAAAAGCCAAAACTAAGTCAAAAACAGATTATTGTTTCTGTAATAAAGACAATCCCAAAAGAACAGGAAGGTGTATAGTAAGGATCTGATCGTTTTGCCGCGTTTGGATTAAGAAGTAAAACAGCTATGCTTACTTAGTAATACTCTCTAAAAAAGATGGATTTACTAGTTGCACAGATTTTTTCATTTCTACCACACCATAACCCTTTTGCAAATTTATAACTCTCGCTTTCTAATAGGTAAGGTGTTAACAAATATGAAAAGATAAAACTCGAGAAGATGGCATAAGAACAAAGAAAATTAAAACAACCAGAAATAAGAAGAAATTATAAAAAGGAAGAAGTTGAAGAAATATACATAATTATATAAAACAAGGAAAGTAAAGGAAACAAGTAATATCAATTATTAGATGAGACCAAGACGTACTTAAAGAGGAAATATAAAGAAGATATAAAATACAGAAAGATAGAAAAGCATGAGATTGAGTCTATAAGTGGCCAAGGACTAATTCGTATAAAAAGTGCAATAAACTGTAAAGCTATCAGCTGAAAAAGAAAACAA
>VTPC01090047.1:59036-75199 GCA_011009095.1 Ignelater luminosus
TAAAAAGTGCAATAAACTGTAAAGCTATCAGCTGAAAAAGAAAACAAGAAGAAAATGTCCAAATGAAGAAGGAATATAGGGAAATCAAAAAGCAATAGATCAAATGAATTTTGATACCCTATCTGACTGATGGTATGGTATTTATGTTCACCTAATCTATTGACATTTTAAACAGTTAATAGTGTTTTGAATTAAATATTAACAAACTTAAACACCTTGAAAAACTTTAAATAAGAAGTTATTTAAAGTGATGTTAACAAATTTTCTATGTACGGTCATCCGCAAAAGTAATGTCCCAATTACAGATAGATAAAGGTACTGACTTATTACAGAAGATGCTGCTACATAAGAAAGGAGAGTCTTGCAATAACAGAAGAATAATTAGTTGGCAAACATAAATACCTGACGAAGCTTTATAAAAGAGCTTTTATTAATTGAAATCGGGACATTGCTTTTGTAGGTGACTGTACTTGGAAGAATCATGTTAGATGATGTTTTTCTCATTGTGAAGAGCATCGCTGTGGAACTTTCTAAAAGAAAATTTGCCTAATATTCATATTTACTCCTTGAAGTAATTACCACAAGAAGATAATCTGAAAGTTTACAAAATTACAATTCTTTGTTAGAGATTCAATGTTGCTAAACAACAGTTTTCGGGAATACAGTTTCAAAGGGTTTCATTACGATTGCACTTTAATAGTTTCTGCTGATTGAAGGAATGTAATGTCCATTGTTCGATATTGGAATTCAACCTTAGGTTCAGGAAAAAACTTCTGTTAACTAATTATTAAACATTTTTAATAAATGTATATGTAAATTATAAAGCAAAACTTTTATTGAATTTGTGGACTCTTCTGTTTTGCCTAAATTCCTAGAAATGGAAATGTGTGAGAAATTAATATTTATTTGGTTTGGAAAGCAAGATTATTAACTTGGAAATTATAGAAAAACAGCAAAATATTACTGCAAATAAAAGTTAGTTAAATAAATAATTAAAAACTTAATCAACGTAAGATATATTTTTAGAAGCAGCAGTGAAATCATAAAATACCCAAATGAGCAAGCAATAAGCTTAATTTCTTAGATCTATAAGTATTTAATTTCTCATTTTCTAATTTAATTACTGTTACAGAATTTGTCATATTTTTGAAACAAATTACTTGATTGACTATTAACATTTAAGTTTACTTCAGAGTTACAAAAAAAACACAATTAACCTTAGCGGCTTGAATTAGAAAGACAATCCATTCGTATGTGAAAGCCCATCAATTTTTTTACCAAATTTAAGTATAGTAACAATTTTATAAAATAAATGAATAATTTTCAAAACATTTTATGCAGTTTTACGAGTCAATTAACGATGAGATATCCAATGTATATGCATAGGCCCAATTTGCACTTGCCCATAAACTTGAACTTGGAATACCATATGATTCTGGCATATTTTAAGTACTAGGTATACCTCTATCTGCTTTGTTAGTGAGTGTTTAAACATTTAACAAATGATAATATATCTAGAAAGAATATATTAACAATAATAAAAAATAAAAATAACAATAAGGTCAATGAACTTGTACTATGTTATTTATCTGCTACAGCTTTAACCCTCTTAATTAATTTATTAATTTATTTTTTCTGTCTGGCTATCAAATGAGACTAACCTAATATTTTTATTTTATTGCTTCATTGCATGTTAATTTGCTAAATGTGACAAATGCGGAGATTCGACAATAAATATTGTTTACAGTGTTCTAACTGCTTTGCATTACAAATGAAGACACATAACAAACACGAAAGTTGATGCTTCAGTAGTTTTAACTATCATTTAAGGAATACAGTGCATTATTCTGATAAATGCAATTTTCTTGCAGATATCGCGTGTGTGCAGTGAAGTGCGGTGCGTTGGTGAGCGGTGCGAATTCGAACAGTGCGGCGCAGCGCGCTTGTCGGCGTCAGTGGGCGTCCTTGTGTCTGGTGGCGGCGTCTCCACCAGCTCCCTGCTTCAAGATCCTTGACTGCAAGCCTGTGGAGGGGAAAAGGTAGGTCATTCATCATGTATTTATTACCTACTTGGAACATATTCAGTTGTTTGCTACAAGGACTTTATGTTTGCACTGTTGATTATACGTAATTCCACTAATATAGCTAAATGGAGAAAACTCGGACAGGCAACTAATTTTGTAAAGTACATTTTGGGTCTTTTGTTTGTTTCTGCCATTAATGAAATTTGTTTCATTATTGTTATTTACATTCCATTTTATTAATTAGAAAACATACTTTATCACTTTACATTTTGCTCTCTGTTTATATTTATTATAGCAAGTTTTTAGATTAAAATTTCTCTTGTGGCGTTATTACCATTTTTGGAATTTTATTTTTCAATGAAAACTTTAATAATTAATTTTCATTTTTCTCTTGGCGGATACTTCTCGTATTGGTTATCATTCCAACAAATTTCTCGTTTTATGCAAATTTTAGGCTGTACATAACTTTATTGTAACAGAAAGACCACATATAGTGTATACAGAAAACATAAATAAGCAGCGTAGAAGAATAGTGTATGCGTTACTTCTGTAAATAATAATATTTATTCTTGCAGGCTCAGTTCTGAACTTAACGTATTTCACTGTTGTCGAGAATATTAATAGGGGAATTATAATAAAAGTATATTGAGCTAATATTATATAGAGTTACCACATATCCATTTGTAGCCTCTAGCCTCCAAAACTGCTTATTTTGTTTTAGTTGATAGCATCTGAATATTTTGTATTTGTAAATAATTAAACTAAATCATATAAAATTATAGGAATATTATTATTGCTGATATAGCAAGATAGATAGAATTTCCAGAACAGAGTTAATATAATCTCAGACAACATACATGTGTACATCGCATACCCATATATCACGAATATTATAACTCACAACTTTATAATTACATTAAACATACAGTTACTACCCATGATTATAACAACTAATTAAAAGAAATTGATAATATCGTTCAGACATAAAATGCATTTATGTATTTATTTACCCAATAAGTTAATATCAAGCTTTTGTAAATCAGATATCTTTACAGTTGCTGTCAAAAATAATGACTCGTATATAAAAATAACGCACATTTAACAATTATTTTAAGCTCCTTGTAAGGACTATTATGGTTAAACATAAATAAATGTATATGGAATACGGTTAAAAAAATTAGTAGCTTACAAAGATATCAATATACATAGTAATACGACATTTAATTAACCTTTTAAAAATCTTGCACCTCCTTGTTGGCAATGGACATAATATCCATGAAAAATTTATTGTCATAGCCTTCTTAATTTAGTGGCCATTGAGTAATTATTGGTTTTAATTGATTATGTCGAAAAAACCTCAACCTGTTTATAAGATGTCCAAAAACTCAAGTATGATATAATTTATGAGATTCTTTTACTGCACAACTACCTGCATTAATTTCAAACATTTAGAAATCTGTAATTCTACATACTGTATTAATCAGAATTAAGGTATTCATTTTCAAAAAAGGAGTTTTTATCTTAGGTGTTTTCTGTGTTTTTCCTTGCATTTTCGAAATATTTTTCAAAGAACGTGATCTGTGTCTTCTAATACCATATCTATTCATTCTACTGATACCTTTAGACTTTAATTCTCAGAAGAAACATAAAGTCTTCCAATGTGTTTTAGACCAATATTCTCGACTATTTATCAAAAACTCACATACTGTAAAGCGAAATTAATCGAAGTACTGCTAGTATTACAATGAATTACAAAGTACTGAGCTTGGAAGATGCAGCTAGTATATCAATGATTCAAACATTAATTGTGCTGAACGACATGCTGTCAAAGCTCAAACTACTCAAAATATAACAACGTTGCATTTGTACTCATTGTCTAAATAGAAGCTAAACACAAGTTAAATGCAAAAATGAATTTTACGCAGCAATCTGAAAGAATTTCTACTATCAAGCATTCAAATACAGGGTTTAGAAACGGACCACGAATCATAAATCTAAGAACCATAAGTTCTGAGAGCATTTACTCTGTCATCAGTTAACTGTATAGAGTTTTTCTAGTTTCCTTATTTCTTTTACTCTTCTACATTAAATTGTAGTTAGCAATTCTCTTTGCCTCTCTCTTGACAGATTTTTCCAAGAGTATTGAAAACCAAAAGATCTTTGAATTTTGCATACTTTGCTATTGCACTTTATCAGTTATTGTACTGGGTAGATAAGACCTAATTAAAAAAAAACATTAAATCTGTAGATTAAATCTTGGCAACAAAAGCCAACAACTTTTAAGAAAGCCTTCCAACTCCAAATTCAAAATTTCTCCAAATAATTGATACCAGTGCCACTTAACGTTTATTTGGTAAGCTAATTGCTAGTAATAAGATAACTTAAAGTAAACATGACAATCTTCAACATTGACATTTTGCATCAAAAGGTGCTGCAACTAAATTTTGACATTTTTATTTCAAATCTTGAATACTATGTATTGATATCGATAATTTAATTCTCTTCTTTTAAATTTGTCTGAACTGTGTCAAATCATTTATCATGCTGACCACCTGCTCTTCACTTTCTTTCATTGTTGTATATTGCTGTTCTTAATCTTTTGTGTATCAATAATATTTGAGAAATGAACTGTTTTAATGATTTTCGCCACAACATTATCGAGGACTATCCGTTTCGTTGTTTTTTATTTTAAAATCTGCAGGTCCTTAACTATGAAAGACAAAAAACGTACAAATTGTATAGGAAACCAGATAACCAGTTTTGGACTTTGATTTGGATTTTGAAAAGTATGAAAGCATTCCAATTGGTTTCTACCTTGATAGAATTAATTTTGACTTTACTGCTCATTGTTATTTTGTTCCTCTGCACAAGCATAAATCTTTTTATTGTAGCACCGATTCTTCTTACTCTCTTCACATTATTTGGCGTTGACTATTAAATAATAATCATTGATTATGAAAATTATTATGATTATGACCGAGTCCAACACATGAATGTGATAGAAGTTCTAAGATCATCTGTGAATATATACGACAGGGATCTGAAGCTGCTAACAAACCTGCACCGGGAACAATATTCATGTGTTTCAATACAAGAAGAGAAAACTGATGAGATCTATATCAAAAGAGGTGTAAGTAAAGGGTCTGTACTCTCACTAACACTTTTTAATATTTACACTGAAGATACAGTTGGTCCAACCGATCTTTGAACACACGTCAGAAATTGTTACAGTGCGCAGTACTGAAATGACAAATATCATTCGTTTTCTATCCTTTATTATCCCACTATGTATAGTAAGGATAGTATATGTATTACTTGTCGGTACTTACTACACTCGCTTGATGTCGTGTGTTCAAAGATCGACTGAACCAACAGTATATTCAAAACAGCCCTAAACAGTTATGAAGGAGTATCGGAGATCAGACCATAAACAACATACGCTAAGCTGACGACACAGCCATCATGGCAGAAACAATTGAAGAACTTCAAGAAATGTTAAATCGAATACATGCGCTGAAATCCTACGTTGGGACCTAATGAGCAAAAAACCAAAATAATGATTGTGAACAAAATTGAAGTAGGACCAACGAGACTAACACTACAAAACCCAATTGTAGAGAAAGTAGAACGTTTTAAGTATTTAGGAAGCTGGATAGAAAGTAAACTCAACCCGGACTTAGAAACCTGAAATTCAAGACGATGCTGAGCAACCCCCAACTTGCTCTCAGTATTCGAGAATGATTCGCGAAATGTTACTCTTGGTCAGTGTTGTTGCTTTATGGCTGTGAAACGTAGACTCTCAAGAAGCAAACCATGAACCGCTCAGAAGCGTTCGAAATGTGGACATATAAGAGGATACTTAAAATACCATCAATTGACAAGGTCGCAAAGGAGGAAATACTAAGGAGAATGGGATACAATAGGCTCCTAACATCTACTAAACGATGCAAGCTTGAATACCTTGGAATTGAAGGAAAATGTTGAATCGGACGCAAGAAAATGTCATGGCTGAGGAATTTACGGCATTGGACAGGGATGAGCGCGAGAGATCTGATGCACGCAGCCTACGATAGAAATAGATACTGGTCAGTAATAGACAATGCAGTTGCCAGCGCCTAAGGCATGGTACCAGAAGAAGAAGAAGATTAAATATCATGTTTTGTATTTTTGACAAAGTAAAGGCATATTTATAGTTGTGAAAAGTACTCCGATAAAACAAAATGACACATTTCTTGTAAGTGCTATGGATCAACGACGACCACGCTCAAACTGATTCGTGCTCACTCTAACTGTTTTTATGTTGGTTTGTTATGTTTATTTGGAGACTTCAACTGCCGAGGCCATTAGCCTGACAAAATCTAGCAACTATGAGAACTCTGCATCTTGTATGTAATTAAACTCTGAGTAGCTGAAACAGTTTTCAATACGAAATTCTAATGTGTCAAACACTTGAATACTCATCCGAAAGCAAAGCATGTTACAAATCTTTTCTTGCAATCAGTTTCATTTCAAAAGAATTTAGTGAATGGCTAGCTTCAAATAGTACTTTCGTTGATACTGAATATAAACGTCATAAGTTTTATGTATTCAGCCCACTTCGATTTATATGAGTGCCGGATGTACATAATACTGAGTCAAGTTGAAACATGTCAGTTTTCTCTTTTCTGCCTTTTGTTTCTTTGACTAGAATCTTAATTGGTTTTTGAAGTATCATAAGAGATAAGTCATCCGTAAGGTGTTTCTTAGTAAATAGATAGCATTTTGCACTAATTGAAAAAACCGCTTCTGGATCAGGAAGAAGTAATGAGATTGCAAAAGACAAAGTATGCTGCTATAGTGGGTAGAATACAGAGTGATTGAATACTCTAACGATAAACTTTTTTGTTTCTGAGATACGCAAACGCTCTTTATGAGATAGAGATAATACCAAAACCCAAATGGAAGAGCACCATAGCACTTCTTCTCTAGCATGACTTTTGATAAGGTTTTTCTTGATTGTTTTGATTTTTATTCTTTATGTCTTGCAAGACAATTTTAAGAAACTTTAGGTTTTATTCAAACCAGTAGAGATATCTTATGAATCTAAGGCTTGATCAGTCCAACAAATTAGCATCAGTTGCATTAACGTTTTCTATCAGTTTATTTAAAATGCTTTGTTTCACAAATAAGATTCAGCAGGATACATGAGGTAGAAACCTTTTTGCCTGTTTTGCTCAATGGTACTTAGATTTATAGAAAATTAACAATAACTTTTCTAAAGTATAAAAGTTTCTATGAACAAAGATTTTACTCATCTATGGGTGTTGGTCAACAAGAAGCATAAGAACATGTTCAGTGATATGATCAACTAAATACTTATATCCTATGGACAGAAAAATATCATGACAAACTGTTGTTTGTTGCAAAAAAAAGGTCAATTTAATAGTTTTGAAATATTTGAAAATAAAGAAAAGAGAAACTGTATATTAGAACGTTTGGTAGTATCTATCAAACACATGGTTCATACCTTTTTAAAAATTAGAAAAATTCAAGCTTGAAAGAAGAGGTTACATTGTGCTTGATATCTAAAAAATACTTGATTGATGGTTTGAGTTTTTTTATTTTGTACGGGGTTTTTGAGTCAATGGTTACTTATTATTTTGTTAGTTGGTATTTATGTGTTCACTTCATGAAAGGAATTAGAAAATAATGTCATTTTCCTAATGTATCCGATTTATTGTTAGTGAGAATAATTTTACAGAATTCAAATATAAGATTTAGTTGTAGAAGCGATGGTGTAGCATTTTACTCGGCATTTAATTAATGTAGCACCCCGTAATTACTAATTTATGTTATGATTTCTGTTTAATAAACGCGGAACCTTTTACACACTAATACACACCATTTTCATTCATTAATTACATAAGTACTTTTACTTAGGATCATAATAAAGGGCAGCAACATAGGGATACGAGAATATCCTTTCGCTAAAATACATTGAGCTTTGAGGGTTGTCTTATCTTACTGCTGAATTTATGCTTGCTACCTAGTACTACCTTTTGCTAGCGCAGCAAAGGGCGAGCTTAATAAAGAAACAACGGATGTGCTTCAGGTTTACGTTTACGTAGGGCAAGATAAAGTATATTAACCATTCAAAATTTCTAACATAAGAAACATTTAGAGAGGAAATCAGAAAATGTTTTTGTTTAATCAAAATCATTTCTAAGTAAAGAAGAATGCGAAGCGTTTCAAGAGTAGAGGGCAAACAGGATTTTATAAATTATTGTAAAAACTGCTCATTAACATTTATGCAGCTGGAAAGTTTCCAAGCTTTATTTTAATTTTCTGCAATAAGCGTGTATCTGTCTATATCTCTACATGTTGCAAGTGATAATAAATACTTTCTGTTTACCTGTTTGATCATTATTTTAATGTCTCCTGTTTGAGAAAGAGCAAATATTACTAATTCTAATACAAAACTATTTAGTAGTTGTTTTAACCGCAACATGGCTAAAATAAAGATATGAAAATATGAAGCTAAACTTTCGCAATAATTGTAAATGTGAATACACTGCTTCGCAGTAAATATAGATGAGTCGTACTAAATTAAAAGGTTACATTCACGCACTGTTTTGATATGTTTGAGTAATTTGTAAGTTAATTAATTTGGCGCCAAGTTTGCAGTTTATGACTGCATCTGCTGCGTCATTATTTTTACAATACCTTTCGTGTGCACTTTACGAATATAATTTTTCAACAACTTCCTACTATCTTAAAAATAAAGTTTATTCCTTAAATTTTACAATGACATGAAGAGTTGGACATCTTTTGCAAAGTAGTAAAGATAAACAAACTGTATAAAAGTTAGACAGTAACTTTGACGTTGTCTAACTAGTCTTGTAAGTGCAGTAACTAAGCTAAACTAAACTTATTTATTTTTAATTTTACATTTATTAATAATAACAAATAGTACAAGATATGCTTAATGTTTTTCTTATACCTAAAATGAACGTCTAGATACATTCTTCTAATTTTTCATTTTTTTTATTGGCCAAAAGACAGAAAATAAGATACTACTAAAGTTTCTTTAACCTAAATATAAATTTTGAAAATATTCTGAAATAGCCCATACGTTTTTATTAATTTTTGATCTTCCGGAATGGGTAACTCTTTTATTATTGATTTGACATAAAGTTTTATTCTTCATAAAATTCTTTACTTGGCCACTTATCGATCTCTCTAGTCTTTCAATTATTGTTTTTCATTATTTCTTCCGGGTGTGACTTACTTGTGTGAGGCATGTTTTAATTTTTTCATATTAACGTTGATGAAGTTTAAATGAATGTTATTTATTATTATTATTATAATGTTATGGGTGAGGAATAATGCAACAGAAGTCGTTTCACTTTCAGTTAATAAATTAATTGGGATATTATGCAGAATAATTCCATTCCGTCTATTTTCATTTCAGGCATTTGTTAATTTAAATTATACAATTTTCTAATTTGATTAATTAAAGAAATAAGCATTGGTAGATACATGTGGTTATTAAATGTAAAATGAAATTAGAAGTTGCATTGGTAGTTACATAGTACTTAGTTACATCGACTTTTATGAAATTATTTGTAACAAGCCATAAAAGAAAGAAAATGCTTTTAAAGTATAATTAAGAAAATTTAATTAATTACTCAAAGTTAAGTACAGAGAGACAGTGGATATCTAGGCTAATTATAGAAATTCTTAGCAGTAGTTCTAATTCACTCTTACAGTCTTAATATCAAATTATTTAATAATTAAAGCAATAAAGAAAAAGAGTCCCACACATTATGAATAAATAAGTTTGCACAGAATAAGCTATAGCGGTTACTGTCTTGCTAGTCTCAATGTTGTATTTTGATTATTTTAAGGATCGATTCAACATTCTTATAACTTCTTCTTCTTTACTTTATAATTCAGACAATGTTGCCCATTACGTTTTCATACTTTGTTCAGCCTTTGACGTAGGTGCTCTGCACTGCCTTTTCCTACCTACTTTTAATTGATTCTTCAGTTTGGCTGTCCTATACATCTCTATAATATCGTTGTTACTTAATATCACATAAGTGCCACTTAGCTAATGATACTTATCCCACCATTCTTACTGATTTTTTGCAAATACAGTTGTATTGCTTCTTATCCCTTTTTTGCCAAATAATCATAGCATTCAATTTTATTTTATTTAATAATAATCGTTCATCATTTCATTCTATATCGTTTTTATATTCTCTCGGTGTTCCTTTGATTCTTCTTTACTTGTTTGTAAGATAATAATATAATTTCTTTTTGAAAATAAAAAAAACAAGAAACTACTAAAATATGCCAAAACCATTGCAAATGACAGATCTTGGGGATCTCTTACGCAACGTTCAATTCGAGAACTCTTAGAAAAGATGTAGCCAATCTATATTTCAAACATGAAGTCAAAAGTCATAGTCTTAATGAAAACCATGAAAAATTCTGCAACAATTCAACAGCTGAACTAAGAGTTCTCAATCTCGCGTTTATATAAATCTAAATGCAAACATTAATTAAGAACTAGATAGTAAAGTTCACATCACACTAGGCATATTCTAAAAGCGAATACAAAAGAAACCCAAAATTACAAAATTGAAGCATAAGTATTTCAAATTTCAAGTCGCTACAGCATCTCAAACACTAAAGCTTGTATAATATCTCCATTCAAGTTCTACGATTACCTTATAGGTAAATTCCAAAACCTGCAATCTTGCTGCCAGCCATAGCTTTTGTTTTACAAAATTCCAGAAAAAAGGATAGATAGATTCTCTTAAAGTGTTTTGATTAATAACCTCGAAGATCGTTTATGAAGTCTGATGCACTAGTAATAAATCACCCTGTATCATTCAACAAAGAACTTGAATTTAAGACTATTTTTTATGAAACGAACAGAAAATGCGTTAATACAACCCTTTTTTAATTAGACCAAATCAAAGATAAATGAAACAAGAATAGAAAAGCACAGTCGATGCATAAATTTCTTATTTCACAGCCCGATAGCCCTTTATGTTGGGGTGTTGATAGTTTGATAAATCTGGACGTTTATTGAAGTGAAATTGTTGCAGGTCTGCTTACTGAAACAATGCAAATGAAAAGTCAGACTAGATGGCCTAGGTTAGCTTCGTGGGCTTTAAAAATAAATCTAACAAGGCCTAAATATATTTAAGATTCCTAAGTTTCAAATTCAAAAATTATAAATCTGTAAGTTGGCTTGTCTTTTTATATAGATAAAGAACAGTGAATTTTTTACCTGCTAAAATCAGTATGAATCAAGAAACCTAAAAGGTTTGACTATGTGCGGAGACTAAGTCAAATTCGATTGTCCAAAAAATTTTAGGAATGGATACCAGCATAAAGAGGAAAAAACCAAGAAGCAACTGAAAAATAGAAACAAAGAGAACATTGGGAAGTAAAGATCTACAAAAAGGTGACTGAATGGATATTATAGCTTGACAGTTGGGATGAAAGGCGTCAACTGCAAATTCATTTCATATGTTTCATGGAAGACGAAACAGGAACGTTTCTTTATAAAAGATTTTTTAGTACATTTAAGTAGTTTCTAATTATTTCATGAATTTAGCATCAACATATTTCGCTACTGCAGCTAGGTATCTAATCTAGGCATATGATAATTTACTTTGAACGAGTTTGCAAATAGAACAAAAATTAAAAAATTCCTGCTTCGTTCGCCGTTATTGAAACAGCCCATAAACGCAAAATATAGCAAACGGTATTACATCTTCTAGCAAGGAACACTGCGACTTTTATCAGAGGTGCAATAAAATGAATTACTTCTGGCAAACTGAAGAAATGTGTTAGCAAATAGAAATAGAAAATATAACTAAATACATGAATGAAAGTCTAAACTTTAGTACTCCAAAACCAACAGCCGAATGTTCAGCAAGTCTGCATACCATTCAAGGTTAGCTTTGGAGATGGTTTTGGTCGGCATCTTGTTACAACGTCACTTACAAAGAAATAGTTAAGAATGCTATAGACTGTGCTAGTAAGGATAACGACCACTACTT
Organism: Ignelater luminosus; assembly: GCA_011009095.1. NCBI lineage: Eukaryota > Metazoa > Arthropoda > Insecta > Coleoptera > Elateridae > Ignelater > Ignelater luminosus. The sequence goes on from VTPC01090047.1 coordinate 71,122, forward strand.
TAAATCTCCTCCTATAGAATGTCATGAGCCTAAATACATTTTGGAAACTTTTGTTGGAGTTAATAGAAAACATACAAATACATATTTGTTATGTTTAAAGAATTTCATAATTATTAGATAAGGGTTGCACAGAAGTTGAACCATTAAGACCAAAACACATTGGATAATGATAATAAGGAGCGTACTAACATAAACATTTATCTACCTAGGTAGGAAGCGAGTTATGAGGATAAACTTTCACGCGCTTCATCCACTTTGCCTGCAATGACTTAAATCCTTTTGAAAAGAATTCTTTTAGTTTTTATTTCTTCAAAACTCGAAACAGAAAATAATCTAAGACAGCCATATCAGGACTGTAGGGTGCCTACAGTCCTTTTATGATGACACCTGAGATTCATTCTAATAGAACACCCTGTATTATATTACATTTTTGAGAATTGCTCTTCTAGACGATTTTTCAAATGTAAGTGTCAATGGCGTTATTTTCAAAACCAAGCAAGATAATTGAGAACACGTGTGAAAAATATTAAGCAATTGTTTCTCAAAGACGCAGATTATGGTAAAATAATTAAATCTTAAAATGTCGATTTCTGATCTTTCCAAAAATCGTTTGACATTATAGGCTTAAAACCATGACATTAAAATGAATCAAGGTTTTAATTATGGTTAGATATGATAGAATCCCAACCTAAGCAAAAATATGTTGTTGTTTTTCACTTTTAGGATCGATTGCACTAACAATTTGATTGCCATTTACTTTTATTAATGATTGAAAGCTCATAAGGTGAAAAATGCTTTTTGAGCTGCAATCTATTCTAACTGACAATTATTAAATCAATGGTGCAATTAAAACTTAGTGTCATAATTTCGAGTCTATGACGTCAGACATTTATAAAAATGTCAGTAATTGACATTAAGACTAAATTTGTTTACCATCGTCTTCATTTTTGCAAAACAATTGTTTAATATTTTTCTTACTTTCTCTTGATTATCTTTTTCGTTTTTAGAAATAATCCTATATATTTTTATTTTCTTGACCTGGTAACGTTGCAGACAGCAAAATTAGGTTTCCAATATTTAGTAATAATTACGATACTAAATCTGTTACCAATCGTGTTGAAACTCATTGAAATAATGAATTTATGCACAACTTTTGCGGCACAGTGTATATATACAGGGTGTTAGACAAAACGTTTAAATATTTAAGAGGTATATAGTACGACCAAAAACAAGTAAAAAAGTCTTAATGAACATGGATCCGCAAACCAACCGTTTTCGAGATAAGATCGTTTTTTTTTTGTTGCTTCAATCAAAGAAACCACGATTTTCTCTAAAGTAAAACAAATGTTTTTATAAATTCTTGTTATTATCAGTTTGCAGTGCTATGCATACCCTGTTTTTGAGATAAATGCGATTTAATCAAAGAAACCACAACTTTAAGTAAAACATTTTGTTTTCATATGCAATTTACTTTATTAATCAGTTCGCAGTCGATTCATAAGCTGTTTTCTGGTAGTGAATGTATTTTTCGACGTCAAGGAGATTCAGTTTCCGATTTGCAATGCCTTATTCAAATGCTAAAATGGCCGATATAGTTTTCATGTATGGTCGTGCCAACGGGAATGCTTTGGAAGCACGTGGCCTCTATAGCGAGGCTTTTCCCAATCGTCAACCTTCTCATGTGATGTTTGGAAACGTTTACCACCGGTTGATGGATAGTGGTTTTTGCAAAATGTGCCTACGATAACAGACGTCCAAGGTCGGTGTATATGCCTGAGGTTAAAGAACTAATTTTGGCAATACTAGATGAAAACCCCGAAAAGAGTGTGAGAAAAATTTCGGCTGAAGTGGGCGTAAATAGTCTTGTTGTTTGGAAAACTCTCCATCATCAACTTTTATATTATATCCGTACCATATCCAACAGGTGCAAGCCCTTACTCGCCCTGACTACCAAGCAGGAATGATATTCTGTCAGTGGTTTTTAAGGAAAGCTGCTGAACACCCGAATTTTTCTTCTAACGTCTTTTTCACTGGTGAAGCCGGTTTCACTAAAGATGGGATTTTTAATTATCTCAATAATCACGTTTGGTCGAACGAAAATCCACGTGCTGTTCTTAAATCTAGACATCAACAGCGTTTCGGTCTGAATATCTGGCTAGGCATTTTAGACGATCAGTTATTAGGACCGATTGTTTGTCACGTTTAACAGGTCTTGCATACCTTAACTTTCTGGTAAACACTTTGCCCGAACTTTTAAATAATGTCACTCTAAATCAGAGATTGGATGTTTAGTTTATGCAAGATGGGGCACCGCCGCAATTTACTCTTGCTGTTAGGGAGTACCTAAACGAAACATTTCATAGGAGATGGATAGGGCGAGGGGGTCCCATTCCATGGCTTCCTAGGTCTACCGGCCTAACTCCCTTTGCCGTTTGTATTTGGGATTACTTGAAAAGTTTAGTGTACGCAACATTTGTAAATAATCTTGTCGGGTCACAACAGCGAATTGAGCAATGTCGTCAAACAATTCAAGCACAACAGGGCTTTTTAGAAAGGGTACGGAGTTTCCTCTTGAGAAGATGTAGATCATGTCTCGAAATGGAAGTAGGACATATCGAACATCTTCTGTGATACGTAATTGTGCTCTGTAGCACTAAACGCTAAAAACTACAAAAATTTACAAAAACGGTTGATTTGCGGACCCATGTTTATTAAGACTTTCTTACTTGTTTTTGGTCGTGCTGTATGGCCTTTAAATATTCAAATGTTTTTTATAACATTCTGTATATATTTTGTTTTCTAATGTATTCATGTTTTTTTTAATTTCTCATTGATATTCGCTGTTTATTCACTTTTAAAAAACTTAAAATGGTGAGCTTTTCACTAATTTTTCCCAAGAATCCATTGTAAAAACCCCTGATTATTCGATCCCTGAAACATATGATGTAGGATGTCAGTCTATGGTTTTCTGACATGTGTGATGAATAAAGCACAGAACTCTTGCTGTGAATTTTCTTCATCTTTTCTCTTTGATAGACGTAGAGTTTCCCAGATGTGGTTGTCCTGTGGTGGGAACTCCAAGAACAAAAGTACCTTCTCATATTAAGTTGCCGTGACCTAGCCTGAAGATCTCTCTACCTTGAACTTTCTAGTAATGAGGAAAGTCTTGTAGTTCCACTGCATACACTCTATTTTAAACTCAGGATCTTTATGATATACCCAGGTCTCATCTCCTTTCACCAAATGATGAGAAAAACTGACTTGCTCTATCACGAGGCATCTCTTAGTTTACCTGAGGGTATTGGAGCTTCATGTTCTTGTTAAATGGAGTCAGTATTCTCGGAATCCATCTTGGACATATCTCTTTTTGTGAATTACCTTCCAAACTGTACCTGCCAAGATACCCATTATTTGAGTTATTTGGGAAACCTTCATTGGTCTATCCGACAAAATTAAATCCTGGACTTGTTGCACGTTTCTTCGAAACTTGCTTCCACAAGTCGCTTAGTGTGAGAGCTATCCTCAATAGACTCTGTGCCCTACTTAAACTGCTCCCTCAGAAATTTAACTTTATGAGATGATGAGGCAGACTCACCATAATTTGCCTTTCTTTCTGCTTGCTTTTGTCTTCGTGAGAAAGATGTTCTAAATCAAATAATTCCTTACTAGATTCTCCCAAGCACTTTCTTGGCATATTGAGCTTTCATGCGAACGCTCCTCTATTGTATTTATAAACATCTATTTGCTGTACATAGGTATCGACTGGCTCAAGTTTCCAGATCTATGATTCACGAGGCAGAGAAAATTGTTAAATCTTAAAACATTTTATTTTCTGAACTGAACAGACTGCTGGTTTCAATGAAAACGGAATGTATGAAATGAATGTTACAACAGAAAACAATACGTTACATTATTTTATAGTGAATCTAGATAAATTTCTCCATGATGTCGTAGAGCTGTTGCGGCTTTTCCGTTTTCAAACCAGGTGCTCATAAAACTAGACAAGAATAGACAATTTCGTTTCCACCCTCACAAAATACGGACATTCATTGGATAAGTCAGTTTACGTGGCGTTTTT
>VTPC01090047.1:80396-128285 GCA_011009095.1 Ignelater luminosus
ATTTATCATTCCTATAATCCTATTAGTAATTTAATTAAGTTTCTTCCGATTGAATCGTTGTGGGTGTCACAAGAAAATAACCGTTCTTGACCAAGAGTGCTTCTAATATTAATAGGATATTAAAAGTACAATGGGTATTAATTAACGTATCGTATATATGCATCTACCGAGCGTCATTCAACGACATATAGTATAAACAAAGCTGTAAGTTACTTAATTAGCAGGTTCTATTAGCGAAGACTGCAAACCTTCGTATAATCAGGCCATTTGGTTGCTACCGTCCGGGTAACATAGATGATTTTGCCCGGGCGAGGTACGTGTATTGCCGGCCAGTCATGCAGCTTCTGGGTGGAAGATTATGACATGGCGTAGTCGCTTAGACGCCATTTCACTGGGTGTGGCGCGACCGTCGGATACAGAATTTCTTGTAAAATATCCACATTCTAAAGTGCAATCCAACATCTTGCATATAAATGCAATCGTTTAAGATGCAACGCTTTCGAATTTCAATTTAATTTTAAGATAAATAAATTGGCGGCAGTAAAAGTTTACGAGAAAATATGTAGTTATTTTTTTGTGTGTAGTAATAATTTCAGCTTTCTGTATGAGATTTCATACACGAGCAAGATAGCGTTCATGTGTGGAATCAGTGATGATATAGCAAGGGTGCGCCACAGTATCTGATTAAAACACTTTTTACCGATTAAGGTTTTTTTACTCCTTTTAGATTGAACTGCTACCGATGATTGGATTGCTTACTTACGTGGAACGACGGATGTCAGACGAATTTTCTAAAGTTTGATTAAATTGACGTGCTTTTGTACTCATTCTACCTATATCATATTCAAAGAGAAGCTGAAAGATAATTTTATAATATTATATCAAAAAAGGGTTGCTACAGTAAGTAGGTAGTTTAAAAGCAGATTTTGTACTCGGGAGAAACATTTTGCAAATCGTTCCATTTTGGGAAAAACAAAATGATGAACGATAGGGGCAGTTATTACTGTTATGTATGAATAGTGTCGTGGAAAATGATTGTGTTAAATACTGAATTTTGATCTGATGTTTAAAGAGCAACATTATACATACCATTGAGTTTACAAACGTACACTAAAATACTATTTTCATTTATCACAATTTTTACAAGTCATTTCGTCAGCAATTTGAATTTAATGTTGTGAGTGTTACGTACAAACTTATTGCTTAAATGCTACAAACGATTTACTGAGAATGGGGATTGAGTTTATCGTGCTTTTTAAATAAGAATATTCAAATATTTTCATTCATTATTCTTTTTGTAACTTTTTTGAATCGTGGAAAATTATTTTTAAGTGAGTTTTCTTGGTAGGTTTTAATATTAATTTTTTTAATTTATGTATGCCTATTTTTTGCTATTGAATGAAAATTTTATTGAATTATTACTCTTGATAAGTATGTGGAAAATTTTATGTATTTAGTTATTTTGTATTGGCTAATTATAGTATTTCCATTTCTCTAAAATAAACAAAGAATGTTAGAATTAAATTGCCCGCTATAGAACAGAAAAACGCAATCGCAAAACTGTATTTAATTAAACGATGATACTACCTACATAATACTCACAAACTCGTGTTGTACCATATACTTAACACAATCTTAATTCCTGTACTACATGGTAGATACATACCCACAACTTTTTATATGATATCTTGAGAAGTTTGGCTACTTCTATTAGATTTCTCTACAGTAATTCCACTTAAATCAAACTTTTTTACGCGCATCTCTCCAGAACATACAATATCAAGTTCGCGTATTATCTACGAATTCATTTATTTTTTTAAGGTTGTGGTTTAGCAAAAATCCCTTAGAATAAATTAGAAAAGTTTTATAACAAGAAATATAAGTGAATATAAAGAAAGAAATACGTTTAAGAGAAAAACGTCTGGTTAACAAGAGGAAAAGGAATAATGTTCAGAGAGTTGCCATCAAAATTTTCTATAACTTTTCAAATAAAATGTCGGAAAGTTTGATCTAAATTTTTCAGACTGCATGCAATCATTGAATGTATACAACGACGGACGTATAGCTTTGTCCGAAATAGCAGAATGTTGCAAAACAAAATATCTCACTGAAACTTTAAAATAGTTCTAATCTTACAGTATTAATCAAGCTCCAAGAATTTCCATTTTTACCAAATAATAATTATAGCGTGATTTAACCAAATTTAACACATTATTTAAAATACTGATTTTAAGTGTGCGTAACCTGACCTAGTTTGCCTGGTAGATAAATTAAAATTAATTGCATATTTCCATTAAGCACTAAAAGAAAACAAAAACAATAAATTCAGAATCCTTACTTCTTTGGCTGATTACAGCGTTCTGTTCTTTTCTGGATATCGTATCCTGTCAGAAATATGCTCCTCGTTGCTTCCTATACCGGCTGTGTCCACGTACTTTGTGGTTTTCTGTTTTACACGCTTTCCAGTATAGTTCTCAGCCCTACATTCTCCGTGACAACTTTGTAAATTTCATCCGGCGGAAGTATTCATAGCATTTTAACCTTTTCTGTTTTATCTCTGTACAATGGCTTCATTAGCTTATGTCCTTTCTTTTGTAACAATGTTTTGAATATATTACAATTCTGATATCGTTAGATTATTATTCATCTTTACCTCAGACTTATTTTTTCTATCTTGTTCATTATCCACTTGTCATACTTTTGAATTTTACAAAACTGTTTTTGCTATGATCTGATCTGTTTGTTTTTTTATAGTTCTTTCTTATCTTTTGTATATCTTCCTTATTTGATTATTTAGAGAAGATCACTCCAAAGGAGACAATTCGGCTCCATTCAACTTCAACGAAATGTAACAGGTAGATAAAATCTTTCATCGCTGGATTTGTATAAATTAGGAAGTTACCTCATAAAATTTTTTGAACTAGATATGATCCTTTAAAGGTTGGTGACCCATCCCGGAATAAATCTTGAAAACCCCTACAGAATGTTTTTTACCTCCTTCAAGCTTAACACGAGAGCTTCCAAAACCAGTAAGATTAGGAAGCAAACCATTGCGTTTTATTTCCATATTAGGAAGTGAGCCGCTTTAGGAGCTCAAAGGTCTCACTTCATTCAAGACTTATAATTCTAGAGAATGTAAGGGCAATGACAGAATAAAAATAAAAATTACTGTTCCGGTTTTCAGCTACACCATAAAGAAAACCACAACCAAGCAACTAGACAAAGATGAACTGCGTTCTATAGAAACTTCTCGGCGTCATGATGAAATAGGTTACTAACCTTTAATGAGATTATTCGAAGTTGAAAGGTCTTATTATGTAATAAATACCTGTATGTGGTTTATTTATCAGGAATCGGCTATTTGTCTAGTCTAGCCAAATTGGCGGAAAGACACTTACCTTACCTCTATAATTTCATACATTTGTCTGCAGCTTCTTCGGTTCATATGGTCAGAACATGAAAGTGTAAATAATTTTTAAAACTGCTATACTTAGTCTTACTATTTTTTGTAACTGCTTAGGTGTCAGAGAAACCCACGAATTACTGAGCTAAATAGAGGGAGAAAAGATCATGCAGCTAGCTTTCTGTTGCTCAGAATCTATAACAACCCTAACAACAGCATGGTTGCGTTTGTCATAAAAACTATTGTCTGTAAGTTTTCACATTTCCTAATGATAACGCCAAACCCAAGTCCTAAATGCCTTTGACAAACTGTAGGTTTTAAGATTTATTTTTGCAGCGATACTGTACTCTGTGCCAAGCTAAATCTACGTATAACTGATTAGTACCCAGAGTCCGCTTCCTGACTAGGGTCTAACTAACTGAACGAAATTGCCGTCATATAAACAGGGCCGCCGAGAGGGAGTTCGGGCCCCGGCAAAGGTTATTTTCCGCTCCCCCTCCCCAACAGAAACAGATAATACTGCAAAAGAAATCTGCATTGTAGGCAAGTTTTCTTCGAAATTCATTTGTTTTAGTACAATGTTCACCAAAGGAAAACAAATCTTAATTTTGCTAGTTTTTTTAAGTAATCCTGAATATGTAAAAAATCAGTCAGCTCCCGGGCCCTTTTAAGGTCACCGGGGCCCGGTAATTTTAGCCGTCTCTCCCCCCTCTCTTGTCGGGCCTGCATATAGATGCATTCAGTAAAGCAAATGAAACGGCCACTTTTCTCTTTTTCTGTCCGTTCTCTGTCACAAGATGAACTCCCTTAAACGATATTTAGATTGGTGATGATAAAACCTGTGTAACGGCACGAAATACTGATTAGATAAATGCAGAAGAAATAAAAACTAAATTGAAGTCAGATTTAAGGTAACCGATGATACAATTGGAAAGTCAACAGGTGGTTAACTGAAAAATCATAAGACTGGAATAAAAGGACAAAGGTATAAAAAATAAGTTCTGTATAGATAAAGTTCTGCATGAGCAGCCTATGGTGATTCAAAAACCCCAAATTCGAGATTCTGAAATTGGACACTAACCCTTAACTAATTTCGGGTTTACTTTTAAAATTCTTTAGTTTGTAGAAGAGTCCAAGTTAAAAAGGAAAATATACCAACACATAGCAGAGACAATCAAGTAAATCCAAATTATGTAAACGAATCCAGGAATTAATTTCAGACAAAAGAACGGAAGCAGAGCAGAGCAATGTTTCTTAACCTCTTTGAAATAGGTCTTCTGATGTACAGTATCATCTACTTTGTATTTTGAGTTGGATTGTGTACTGACCAAAGCAGTTAAATCGAATAAGATTACACAGCTAAAAGATGTATGTACCACGTTGAAATCAGCTGAATCAATCCAAGTTTAGCTGACTGGTATTTTTAACTGTAGTACATCTAGAAGTACATACAGAAATAACCACGCGCCTGATGAATATGAAAATCCTGGAAAATACGGAACTTGCTGATAAACCCAACAAACATTATGTGAATAAAATTTTTATTTCCATCCAAGCACATTACAATTAGCTCTCAGGCGAAAAAGACTTTTCTAGGTTTTACAAAATCGAAAGCATTGTAGATTGTATTTTGCTTAACTCTACTAGTGGACTTTCTTATGAACTTGTTTCTTAATGCAATGTGAAGGTCACTAGAGTCTTTTTATGGAAACGAAACATTGAATAATTTTTGCAAGTAGTTTTCCCAAATAAGCCAAATCGGTTCTGCTGATCAGTGCGACCTCTTGAACACTCGGCTAGCTTTCTGTGCTAAGTATTTAGCGGCTATGGACTATAGAGTTTCTTCAGCCATAGTTGATGTCTTCAACAAAAACGGGAGAGGCAGGATCACACGTCTAAAGGAACTACGGATCAAGATTAGAAGTTCACGAATCGTCCAAGATCTGTGGAAAAACTCCTCGAAAACTACTCTCATTCGTAAGATCGTCCTCAACAAATTTGCATGTTTGCGAACGTGTTCGAGAACAAACTGTTTAATGTAGCGTTTCAATAGCAAACTTGCTCTAAGATGAAAGTGCCCGTGAACAGGTTCGTGAACTGTCAAAATGCTGCTGATAGCTGTGCCACAAGGCAGAAGAGGAGATTAACCTACTAGATTCGGTTTGTTCATCCTTTCGGCATACTTGTATAAATGATGAGCAGATAAGATTGGCTGTGTATTTTCTGATGAAAACCAGAAACTACTTAAAGGACAAGTTTAAGTAACTTTTGTAAACCTATAGGCTGCATATGTAGGTGGTTGCGTACATAAAAAAATCTATTGCTGTAAAATAACAGTACATATTGTTGATGATGAACGATCAAGCACGTGATAGTTAAAACCAAAAGATCTACACTATTTGGAAGCCTATTTTTCGCAATTATAAAATTATATTCCACACTGCCAATAAGAGACTACTGAAGAAGTGGTAGACAGATCGAAAACGAAAGTCATAAAAGATCTTTTTAAGTCACGGGTTGGGCAGCTTGCAGCTGTAACCTTATGATGACAGAATCAGATACCAAAACCAATCAAAATCAAAACGTTTAGGCATCACTATGTTGAACGGCTCCAAATTACGTCGAATTTAAGGCACAAAATAAAATTTAGCTATTAAACCAATAAGTATGCAAAACAAAATTTTAGTAAAATGGTGATTTTGTTGGAAGAAGACGCAAAGATAAGTACAGATCAGGAAGCAGCAATTGGGAAAAAGGAAAAATATTGAAAGTAAAATCAAAAAATAATTGGTTCCAGTAGAAATCAAAGAGAAGCCTCACTTATTTGCTTGGTTTAGAGATTGAGATAGCCCAAAAGAACCTATGTTTTACCATATACTCAAAACTACCCATAGCATGTTTTTAAATAAACTATAGTAACATGTGTTTGAGACGTTGTTATTGTTACACTGCGGGACCTACATTTTATTTTAAATTGTAATATCTATTGTTTTACACACTTTCAAAACTAGTCAAGCAGATCTAATTAACTCAAAAGTCGCTTTTATTGAAGGTCTTTACAGTTCATTTTAATATTTGCACTAACATTACACAATCCTGCTTGATTGAAAGCATATTCATTCCGCATTGTTCTGTAATGTCAGACATTTTGCTTGTATGCGCTAATTCTGTCAGATTAATTTACAACCAGCTTATTTATTCTCAACCAGATATGTATAGTATACTTTTAAAACTGCTATTGTCTTTAAGACCAATGATAATTATTTTTGTCTTAAATCACAATTTCAATTATAACACTTAGGGTCATGTCTATCAAAGCTAAATTAAAAGTAAATCGAGAATTGAATTTAATTCGGTATTGTTGCTAGGATACAGTCAAATTCTGATCAACTAGATTATCAGAATTGGCATTGAATTCAGTATTAAATTTTAATCTCAATTAGATATTTAATTCGCCGTCTACAAACTGACCCTTAGCTTTTGTTCATTTTAATAAATCGACATTTTTAAATTGAAGCCTCAAGATAAATACTATAAGATTTTCTAAATTTCATACTACTTGCAAAACTTTTTAATTAAAAGAGAGACTTAATTTTTCCTCTCATCTATACTATCCAAAAAAAAAGTTGTTAACCTTAAAAAATGAAAACAGCTTTTCCTTCAAATTTCTTATCGTAGGATCCAACTTTTAAAAGCGCTAAGGGCTGTACTAGACTGTCAGTAGGGATAATGATTTAATACTTTAAAAAATTGTTAATTCCATCTTCTTCCATCTTTCTAACTTTCCTACGCCTTTGGTATAGCGAGAAATTACAGCTTTGATTTAGTATTTAAAAAGGAAGTGTTCATTAATCACTTTAATAGTTATGAACATTTTGAAATGTAATTTATTACCTTATAATAGAAAAGCTATCCCGTCTTGAAATTGAAAATTAAGTAAGTAGTTAGTATTTAATTGTTTTTGTTAATTTGTTGTTTTGAAGTTTCCCGCATTTCCTTAGAAATCATTAAATTAGTTGTGGCATTTATTTGCTTATTTGTCTAAATGATTTACCTACATGTTTCCAACTCGTACGCAAGTTGCAATACAGCAAGAAAAAATTTAAAAATGCTGCCAGAATGGATCTTTAAAAATAGGATTTTTGTATGTCAATTAGCTGTAAATTCCTTTAAAGAAGATCTGGTTGCATACCAAATTCGTTTTCACGTGTGCCATAATTTTGGACAACCTAATTAATTTAACAGTATACATGATTTGCTTTTTTTAAATTTATTTGATAATAATTAAGCTGCTTATCTCGCAACTTTCATTTGACTTGTATGGGAAAATATTTTATGTTTCTTCTTGTAGATGTGTGTATATATAAACTGCAGATTGTTGCAGTTTTACTGCTAAATAACCTATATTAATTCCAAGACAAGTTGGAAACTGAACTGCGATTATTTCAGACCACCCAGACTTGAAACATCTAAACTGTTTCGTCGGCTGTCCTTGTATTAAATTGTTATGCTTGTCAACTCTTTATTAATATTTATTCATTTCGGTTTGTTTGTAGAATTCTTTATAAATATAACCGAAATCAATTTAACCGAGCTTTGCGTGCTTAGTTATTCGAATCCGAAATACAATGTAACACTTTTCTAATTTACATAAAAGAAAAACTCAAAACTGTGTTTACTCTGTTGTGCATGACACTGAAATCTTGTTCTTATTTGTTTTCAATTCAAATTTGCCGAGAAACCGTTTGCCTGCAAATGCCTTCATTTACTTGCAGACAAATGTTTGTACCGAGTTTTATAACAGATATATCTGGTGGCTAGTTGTATTTTTGCAGGTTGAAAACTTTTTGTATTTTATATTTTATATTTGTGTTTTCTCTGTCTCGTCATTCTGAACAGCGCACACCAGAAAATATAATTTTTCCTGCTAGCTGATGGCGTTGCCTTTTTTATTTCCACTCCCACTTCCTTTAGAATAAGAAAACCTTTTTCCTGCAACATAAACATATCCTGTAGGTGAATGTATATTACATGAAATCTTTGATACACCTCCACACGTGGAGTAACAAAAACAAATACTGTTTTATGACTACGCTCGCGGGTAGAATATTTCGTTGGTAGATATATAAGTAACATTATTGTGCATCACGTGAAATGCAATTCTCTTTCTGATTTTTTTAAAGTAAAAAAGAGTTGTGTTATATTTACCGATAGCAAGGACTGTTTATAGTTTACTTTGTAACGTTACAATTCTGATTTCCTCTTCTTTTTAATCATGCTAATACAATTTTGGAAACTTCAATACGTTTATGAGATCAGATGCTTTATTTAATTTTTTATTCATAAATCATAATATAAACTTGTTGAATGGGGATAAAAAAGCTTTCTGATAAAGTTAACCCAATTTAAGCTCCTGTTATATGTTAAGTAACAAAAAGCGTGTAGACTTGTTTTCGTCAAACACTTAAAAATATATAAATTTTTATTTGACAATAAAGACATTAACAGTAAACTGTACACAATGCTATAAACTAATAAAAAAGGAGAACTGTGACGTTGTTTTTTGTAACGACCGTTTTTATTACAACTTCACATTTTAAGATTTATTAAATTCCTAAATTTAAAGGACCACTTCAGATTCTAATATTACACAACCATATGTATACATATATATGTTAGAAAAGCGAATGGATCCTGATGGTCGATCAGCGAGTAAACTACGACTCGGAAGTGATTGGATTTTTCCGTTTACTACATGGTCCAGTAATTTTCCGATAAAACTTTAACAAGTATTTGCTTTTATAGAAACTCTATTCCTTAAGTATAAAAACTTCAAGTGTACGAAATCTGGAAAAGTTGTGGAACTAAACATATCTTCCTAATCCAGCACAAATCCACTTTCCAAAGAAACGCAGTTTGAAAATCGTCCGTTCTGGTCGTGCTTACAAATGAACTAAAGGTTTTTCTTTCTTTCTGGAGTTAAGACTTTTTCGCTGTTTTCAAATATGTATAAGAAAATTGTCATGCCATTTTGAGTATATCATTCTGCACAGGTTTTCATCAACATCTAAATGTAACTCGCTATGTACGAATTCGAAACTCTTTCCACGTTTCACCAAACACCAAGTCGGAATACGAATGGTTAGATCATAATTCTCTTAAAATTTTCAAACCCTCTTATCGTTTCCGTTTCGATACGCGTGATATTGCTCATTTTTCAAGGTAATCGTAATGCGGAGCACGTCATTCCTTTGTTTCATTTTTTTACATTTTTTTTATTTATTCATTATTAATTGAAGTTACATTAAAATCGTAAAAGTACCAAACGGCGAAAGTACGAAAACGCTATACTAGAAAAGAAAGTGAACAAAGTAGGGTTGTATACTTCCAAGACCAATTCACAATTTTTTTTGTTAACTCTTGCACATTAATTACAAAATTATCTACAACGACCGAAGTTAAGACCCATTTTTCTTTCAAGTTCAAACATTACCCTTTAAATTACTCACGGAAAATCGCGTTCTTTGGCTAAAGAAGGTTAATTTTAACAACAATTTGAATCTTCATGATGTCATTTTCTAGTCGAAAATGAGTAAGTCAGTCACAGTCCTATGCAAGCAATTTATCTACAAGTTACAATTTTCTGAAGACAAAAGTTTAGAATGTGAAATGTCCAAAATGCGCAAAACTTGTTTGAAAAGTTCGCATGCGCGAGCATTCAAGTTAGGGAGTCAATACCGAAAGGAATACGATTTTGATCTTAAATGACTCCGGTAGTGCGGTCAAATAAGGTTTGTTTTCCTATCGCACCGCGTACTTCAATACCTCTGCAAAGCAAGTCTGCGAGTTTAGAGCTTTCGTAATCTTTTCATCGAGCTTAAAGTCGTTTGAATGAAAAGCAACATAACCCCGATTCGATAAACTACTTGATCTCAACCACGTGTTATCGTTAGCTGTTTTATTTTTTTTATAAACAGTTCTAAGAAATAGAGTTACAAATGTTCTGTTTTGCGTTCTCCCATAACATTTTTATAAAATTGTGTGTAAGAAATATGGTAATTGAGCATGACACGCCCAACGTAATTTAGACGACTTTATGGCAATGAACAACACTGCATTACTGCATGACCAACACCACCAACTCATTTTATTGGATTAATTGGTGTTCAAATAACGTTTATTGCCTTTATGCCTTTATATGTACACTGTGACATCATGTACAGTCTGAATTGAGGCTTAACGCCAATATTTCTTAATGTGATAAATGTCTTTAGCTTGATTTATTTATTCTTAAATGAAAGATTTCATTACTTTGTTTGGTCTTTTGGTTATGGTTAATAGTGAAACATTCCAATTTTAAAAATCTATAAATATTAAGAAACGACGAACTTAGCCTAATTCGTTCATTTAACCTAAAAATAGCTGCCAGTTTAAATTTACCGTGACAAATATTTCCCACTAATCTTAGTTGAAAACGAGCTTATTTAGAGAAAAAATATGTTTCGACAGAAAATAGTGAAGTGACCAGCCAACATGAAAAAGCAGGCTACGATTTAAATATATCCATAAAATATGAAACCGACCGTACCGGAAAAATTGAAGGAACAGTCAATATTTGAGTAATTCGATTTGGTTCTACAGCTTGTCATGGTCTAGTTCGTCATGAAATAAGTTTCGGTGGTTTCGGTCACGATCTCGTAGAATATCTTGACCCCAACTAAAATGAACTCTTTTTTGCTTTATTGAGAATTTAAATCAAAAATTTTAATAATGAGAAAAAAATTTTGAAAGAAATAACAAATGGGAGAACTCTCAAGATTTTTTTGGGGGTAGTAAAATGGTAATAAAGTGACGTATTTTTCTATTTATGATTTACTTTTATAGTATTACACTTCTCCAATCCATGGTTGTTGCTTCATACTATATATTAAAAATCTATCTAAGTTCTTTCTGACTAATTTAAATATGTAGGTAGTTGGTTATATTTGCATTTTGTCATTTCCCTTTTATTTTTATTTACATAACAAATATATTCCTTTCTTCCTTGCCATTCAGGTGTTAAATTCACGAAGCGGTTTGTTTTTGCTTTAATGGTAAAACAGATTTAATTCTGTGTTCCAGAACCTTGTTGAGGGTAATTTACCTTAATTGGAGTGTAATTGCCGCCCAGAGTGAGTTGGTTAGTTGTTCTAAATTTAATGTAATAAGCGTGTCTATTTTGGCAATTAGCAGCTCACTTTTGTATTAATCTAACATTTAATGTTAATTGAGAATGATTAAAAAAAGAAGATAAATAAATTATTAATAGAGAAAACTTCCGACAAGGCAGAAGAAAAGCAGTAATCAATTTTAAAGGTTTGTAAAATTATAACCAAGCTAGTAATTATCAAATAGAATCACACCATTCAAAAAAAGATGTTACACGAGATACGAAATTTGTGTTTACAATAAATAAAGCGAAAAACATCGAAAAATTATAAAAGGTTTGTTTTTTATTTTTATAGCATCAGAATCTACCGTAAAACTATGATGATGCTAATTTGCAGATAAGTCTACTCCAAGTAAAAAGCCTTTTGTTGTTAAATTCCTCAGAATTTGTTTCTCTGAATTATTCTAAATAGTACTAGAATTAATAGTTTTTATTACTTCAGGTAGTAACAAAATTGACATGTTGAACAAAAGTTTTGGACATTGATCGTAGTTTTCTCATTTCTGTTAAGAACTCTATGTACAACTGTATGAATTAAAAAAGAGTTGGAAGTTTCCAAATACATGAGAAAAAAAAACAGAAATGGTTAGCATTGTAGCTAAAGAAGTCAAAATAGTGTACCAAGTAGATATGTACCTACCTAATACCGTCTTCCGTTTATTTAAAATAGATATGAAAAAAATATTAAAATTTGAAAAAATTAAATCTTGGAATTCTCTGTAATAAACTTGCCAAAGGTACACATCAAGTTATAGGTATGTCCAATTAAACTTGACAACCCTGGTTTGTTATTCTTATGTTTTAATAATCAATGCAGGTTAAAAAACGAAGTTGCTTTAATTAGTTTTGTATTTATAAAGCTGTTGAACTGCTAGTCAAAACGCGACAAAGGCATACTATGCTACTCCACTCATTTGGTAGTCCTCCTTTATTTCGTCTTTGCTCTCTCTGATTTGATGAATTATCTAACATATACGTTTGGTCTTTTACATAAACTTTCTAAAAATGTAACTTTTGTTATCGTGTCTTTCCTTTAATAAACACGACCAGTGTCGCGAAGTTCTATGACAATTTTTACCTTTAGCCAAAGCTAACATTGTATGCTTTTTTTGTTTTTATTAATCAAGCTAGACTAAAATAACCAAGTTGCCAAAAACCAAATGGTAATTTGAAATTGAAGTGCTCCGTCTAAAAGCGTGTAAATACTTATTAGAACTTTTGAGCTTTATTTTGAGGACGCAGAAAAGTATATTTTGATTCGTTCTTGCCACTGAAATATTTCCTTAAACACTACATACATTTTTAAAAATGATTTATAAGGCCTTCTGGACAGTTGGAACCTGTATCATAAAATTCAGATACTAACACTAGAAATTATTGTATTCGTGCTTGGTACTATTAATACAGTTTCATTTACTCATACATTAGTTACTTGCATTATTCATGAAAAGAAATCTACGAAGAGGAACTGGAAAAACCAAAATGGGTATCAAGGGAAAAAGAAGAAATGCAAGAGCTATTGTAAAGAAAAGAAAAGAAAGTTATTAGCAAGATTGTAAATTGTTACAGCAACAATAAAATCGGATCAAAGTCTAAGATGGCCAAAAATGGCTTCTCAGAAAGAAACATTAACTTGTAAAAAGAAACAACAGGGGAGTTACTAGAGTAAGACATTTTGAAGATTTAGGTAGAATATTCTTCTGGGTTGTTTTGTACAAATAGGAAAAAGTAGAGTGGAATAAAACTATTGTGAAAAAATAGATATGGGAAGATAAAGATTTGGACAATGCCCAGATGGTAATAAGAAGCTTTGAAGATAACAAGAGTAAAATGCTAAAATTCAATAGTAAAGAATTCTATATGGCTTGCAGCATGTTATCTATTTAATACAAAATGTACAGGTTTGAGCAAAAGTGCTACAAGCTTAGCTAGAATCAAGGTGCAAAAATTACAAGTGAGCACTTTTTCTACATGACATTAAGCTACCTGCATAAACAATTAAATTGATACGGGCAAGGGCAACGGAAAATTGTAAAATGATATTGCAGGCAAACTATGTTTTTAAAAAAATATATATTCGCATTTTTACATTATTCATTTTTAAAAATGTACGCTAGCGTTAAAATAGTCTTATGATGTATGAGAACTCAGAAGCGGCTAAGGGAAATGCGGTCTGCAACTTGTTCTTGCAATATTTTAAATCGGTCTTTACCAACTTCTTGATAATCTTACATCCGAAACTGATGTTCATAATGGTGGTGGACCGGATAATATTTTTAGTGTATTTCTAAAGAAATGTGCTATAAATCTTGCCTTGCCACTCTCTCAAATATTTACTTTATCGCTTTCTAAGGGTACATTTTCTTCCAAGTGGAGAAAAGCTCATGTAATCCTGATTTTTAAATCCGAAAATATAGAATTAGTGAATAATTATCGACCTGTTTCTATTTTATCGGCAGTTTTAAAGATTTTTGAAAAGATTGTGTCCAAAGGATTATGATAACTGTCAGGGGGGCAAATCTGTAAAGAACAGCATGGTTTTCTACCTAAACGAATACAAGTTAACTCGATATACGCTGACTTTAGTAAGGCCTTTGACAGGATTGATCATAATGTTTTGATACACAAACTGGACACTTAGATCTTATATTTTTAACAGATAGGTGCCGGTCAAATTCAACGGTTTTTTTTATAATTGTGCTAAGATAACATCGGGAGTTCCTTAAAGATCCCACCTTGGGCCATTCTTTTTTATTATTTATATAAACGATATTGAGACATGTGTAAAGCACTGTAGTATATTGATTAATGCTGACGATATAAAGATCTTTCGCAAAATCGAAACCACTATTGACTGTTTCCTACTTCAAGACGACTTGGACCGTATTAAAATTACTAGGAATATTGCGTCAATAAATTTTTTTTATCGTTTTTCTCATCACAATTTGACAAGGGTTGATACTATCAAAGACTTAGGAGTATTTATAGATGTGAAATTGACCTTCTCTAAACATGTCGAGTATATTACAAATAAGGCATGCAAATATTTAGGTTTTGTCATACGTACTTCTGCACCTTTTTCTAACTCACAGTGTATTAGAGCGCTTTACTTAGTTTACATCTCGAGTGTACTATCTTGGGTCAGTGTCATCTGGAATCCTCGATATGACATATACATTAGTACTCTAGAATCTATTCAAAAAAGGTTCCTTCGATTTATGGAAAGAAAATTCAACGTGCCGGTTGTAGATTACGATAGCTCCTGTAGAGAAATAGGGTTACTATCCTTAGCCACTAATCGTGATATAGCCGATTGTATTTTTTTTATACAAAATAATTTGCGCCAAGTTCGACGCTTCTCAGCTTCTAGAGCTAATCAACTTTAATATTGCACCACGCACAACCAGAATGTAGTTTTATTTAATTCTCAATTTTGTAGAACAAACTCTTGCTACTCTTCACCAATAAATCGCATTGTTAGAACATATAACCGAAATTATAATTCTATAGATCCGTTTTCTTGTTCATTAAATACTTTTCTAAAACAATTGAAAAGTATCCATAGATGAAATCTGCGCTTTTCCTCTTGTAGTGATATACATTCATGAGAAAGAAAAATTATTACATTATGTACTCTGACTTTGTTTTTTTGTTATTTTAATATTTTTTATATATAGCAATATGCATATTATTTTTATTTTGTTCATTTATAATGCAATGAATTTCTGTTACTTTAATTTTATTGCACACAACTAGTACCATATTTCGATGTTTTTCTTTTTTTAAATGATTTATGGCTGTTAGTGTTATTTTGGGTTATAGACTGTTTACAGTCCTGTAAACTATTAGATTTTGTATTTGTATTAACTACTCGTGTTTCTCAAAGATCAATATCAGTGCCAAATGAATAATGTAACTTAAGGAAGTATAAGAAATACTTTACTAACCTAAGTAGACTAAGGCTACAATACTATAAAAGCTATCATTACTTGGTGGTTGTGGACGATTTTTAGAGTTTACAGATAAACGAAAAGATCGCAAAATGGAGAAAACTATGTATAGTATGTATAAAAGCATTAAATGTGTTAGTCATATTCAAAGTGTTGTGTGCTAGTCGTAGCAATGCAGGGAAATTATTTTCTGATAAATTCCAAACAAAATTTAGCCAAAGTTAAATTTTTTCTAATAAATCAGTTTTAGTTTGGACAACTCTACTGGAGAAATCAAAATCACTTTTCTTTCAAATATTTTGCAAATGACCGCACATTTAAGGTAGTTCTCGCAACAATTGTGAAGGATTCAGGTACTTTACATAATGTATTTAGTACAGGTTAGCAATATACGCATATCGATATGCATGTTTCATATATCATTGCCCAAGAAGAATAGACACAGAATATTTTTGAGCACTGATCAATCTGTGATAGGAAAAGGAAGAGTTTTCAAAATTCTTATTTTCAAATATCTTAAGTGTCTAAAATCTACAGTATCTTGGTGTTCTTAAATAATTGATGATCACTATATACGAGATAATAGTGTATTACAAGAACTATATAATTAAAGATAATATTGTTACGTGGAATACACCAAGAACATAATTTCTGGTTGTGTAAGGAGTTTGTTATTAAAATATTAATTAGAAGAAATGTTAAGTACTATTATGATAAATTCGAAGCTTAAGGATTTCATAGAAAAGAAGGCCCATGGTACAAAGATGTGGATGTTGAAGCCATTCTAGGTATCATCCCAAACCAAAACCATAATATAACAGCCAGTTTGCATCGTCTTATACAATGTATATAGGTTTAAGTATCGCGGATTGAGTACATCCTAGACTCTGGAAGTTTCGCAAACAATAACAATTTCTTAATTCTACTTATACTGAGTGTTGCAGAAATTGGTCTCAATATCAATATCAAGAAAATACACTTAAAGTCTTTTACTAAAAGTCAATATGACTTTGAAGTACAGAACGTTGGAATCGAATGAAACGCTTTAGTTCTCAACATTTATTCTAGCAGGGATACGCGATTTTAAAAAGAGATTGTCTATGTTGTTTATAAAGTTCGCAAACTTTTGTAATCAATACCGTTACAAAAAGCAGAGATTTAGAAAGAGAGACGCTTTTTTCGACGAAATTCGAAATAATATCAACAATTTCATTAATTGTTTCTTTTTGTGCGATTGCACTTGTAAGGCATTTACTAATTTCCCACGTTTATTCTTTTTCGCCATCGGTGGCAGAAAAACGAGACTATTAGCACATTTTCTAAAAAAAGGTATGTTAATTGGTCAACTAAATAAAAATAATAAAATCAAAAACAGAAGAATATAAAGAAGGAAAGTGAAAAAGGAAAGAGGGTATGGTAGAAAAAGAAGGTGAAGGCTAAAAAGAAATGGAAATAATAAAAGCCGAGAAAGGAAACGGAAAAACAAAGAAACAGAAAATAAATAAAGAAGGAAAAGAGAAACAATAAATTGAGAAAACTAAAAGAAAATAATAAAAGAAGTGGAAAGGACAGCTGGATTTTTGGTTACTACCAAAAAAATTAATTTAAAGTCAGCGTTGCTTCCGAGAAGTGATGAAAAAAGCAGAATATCTAAATTAATTAGTGGGTTTAAAAAGTTTCACAAAATCTGATTCACTAGATAACCTAAAAATCAGATTTGATTATTCATAGTCTGCATTTGCAGCGCTCCTTCGTACAGACAAAATTAGTCAATTTCGATTTGTTTATCAAACATGTAATGTTTATTTAGACACGTAAATAGTTGTAATAAATTGTATTGTAATTAATTTAGGTTTGTTTAAATCCTCTATTTTTCCTTTATTATGATACCCAAATCTACAATCACTATGTGACTCTGCATGATCAATTATAAAGATTATATTAATATTATACGGAATTACGTTGGTCACTCACTGGTTGGTTTATTTAGCTACTAATCTGTAGATTTTTAAAGTTTGTTATTAATGCCATTAATGAATACAATGGTTTAAAGTCCTTTTTTTTATTGAGAATCATCTTGAACAATTGATAAAAGCCTTTTTAAAAATGGTGGGTAGAATAAATATAAGTAAAAACAATGCAGTCATTCTTTTATGTTATATTTACATAATGTTCATCTCATTGTGAACTAATTTACTCTACTGCTTTGTCAATAAAAGACCTGGTAAATAAATAACCCGGAAACAGATTTGAAATAATATTTATAAAGTTGTAATTCAGCTTTCGTCTTCGTATTATAGTGCTTCGCGCATTATTCACGTTTGTATTTAATAAAAGTTAAAAGAAAAAAATCAAATACAGCTTAAGCTATAACACTATTTGCATATCTACAGATTACTAATTTAGAAAAACAATAAAATAAATCCCGAGACGGAATGTTATAGTATGTAAATAAAATACTACTAAATACCTTTTATATGGTATTTTATTTTAGAGGTAAATATTTCACTTACTTTTAAGGAAGTAATTAAACTTAAAATACAAATAAAATATCTCACAGAGAGTGGAATGCTACATACGTGATATTTAATTGAAAGATAACATTGACATTGCTTAACAAACAAGTTGTGCAATTGATAAGTAAGATGTCAATAAAAGTGTTAAGAAACGTATCTGTCACCGTTAGTTATATTAAAATTTATTATTATAGTTGTTAAACAAATTTATTAAATCATTTATAGAAAACTAGATGACTATTGTTCAAGAACATTAATCTGTCGATATATTTCATTAAATATCTCGAGCAACTATGAGGGCATGTCGTAAAATTATAATATGTAAACATTATTTACCACTTACTGATTTAATCGATAAAACTTGAGATAACAAAAATGCACCAACGAGCACTTCTTTTTGATGCTTCTGAGGAAACTAAACTGTAAAATAGTTTTAAACTGCACCAAGAAGAATAACGGGATCATATCAGTGTACCTACATGTTTTATTACCTATTTTACAACCATGACCATGTTTTGCCTTGAGAATATGCGTAACATTACATAACGGTACTCAACTTCTTATTGTTGCCAAGCTTTGTCCGTCAAGAAGTTATAAACTCTACAGAGAAGAAACCCTTCATCCTTTAACGGTTCTTGGTTTTTTGCTTGCAGTCGCTTTATTTTTTTCGTAAAGCCTCCTAAAGTAATTTACTGTTTCCAGTACTTTGTACCGAACATTTCTAAAACCGAATAATGTTGCAATATTGTTTATCTTGTGTTTATGTTTATTCAATTTATGATAAATTAACTGTAAATTATTTTCAAATAATACGAACGCTGTTATGAGAAAAATAATTATGAAATTCAAATTATACTTTAATAGAGTCATTACGTTCTTATCTAATTAATAAAAATTAATTTTATTAATTATGAAATAATTTCATGCTTAAAAATGTTCAAAATCAAAACATCCCTTTATTGCCTCGGGACGAGATTTCATGGTCTTCATTATTTAATTTGTTAAGTTAAGACAGTAACTAAAATAATATTTATTATGTTGATGTAAAAACTAATTTGCATTCAAGTATAAACATTGATTACTGGAGAAAATAAATTTGTTACGTTTTGTACTAGCTGTAATGGTTATATTTTTCTTAGTGCTTTCCGTAACACAAATTTCCCACTGAAAACTGACGAAAACGTGCAACTAAATAATTCAGTGCTGTTGCTCGGGTGAATGTAAAAAGCAAACCAACATTTCTTCTTCGTGCTGAAAAAGAAACATTTGTAAAATTGAATTACCTTTAACAAAAAAAAGTGTTGTTGCTGTTTCGTTATTTATTTAAATACTCAAAAGCATAAAACTTTGCTTTGTAATGTTGTACTGTTAATAACCAATAAAAGTGATTAATTATAATTAAGAATAATTATGTGAAAGTTTAAAATTTTAGAAAATGTCTTGTTGAAAATTTGGAATCACTTTGTCTTTTCCTATTAAATTTACACCATAATATTAAAAACCTTAGGTATAACAAATTTCTTTTACAAAAATTAGTTATAATTTAATACCAGTTTAAAATATATAGATCACCTTGGAAGTAATTACCACACGCTGTGAGCATCGTACACAAGATTCTCAATAATATCCTTTAACTTCATTAAAGCTGAATTTGAATAGGAATGATATTACAACGTTCTTGATTTAAGTGAATTGTACGGGTGGTCTTCCAGCAATTTGCAATAGTTGCTGAGGTGTCTTCTTATGTATTATTATATGCACAACATGAAAATTACATGACGAAACTAGAGAAAGTTGACCACGTTACTGTTGTCATTTAGTTTATTCAGGTCATACATCTCTTAAATTCCTGACAACACCACTAACTGACTTATCTCATTTTAAACTTATTAATACACTATTTAGTCTTACTCTGAACATCATCTTTATCTTTTATTTGAGAAATGCACATATTCAGGAAAAACAGTGCAGTCTTATTGACATGCAGTTAAACAAACTAGAAGAAGAAAAAAGGCAAAATTAAAAAACTTATCAAGAAATCGATCAGTTAGTGAAAAATTGATTTAAACCTAACTGACACATTCTACATATATCCTATTGAATATCGATACAATTAGATCAACAATTTTCTAGTATCTCGGTATTGGGTGATTGGTTGATCGAGAACTTTAAAATCAAAGTGATTTTGCGTGGGTCGATATTATTTTTCTTTCGAATTTAAATTTCGTCACCAAATTCTTAATTTTTCAGTTTCAATTATCTATCTTACTTACATTATCTACATTTCCTTCAGAGTTCAGATTAGTATAGTTTACTAGGAAGTAGAAAGGATTTGCCATTTATTCTGTTCTTTCTGTTGCATCTGCATGCTGGTGAGTTTTCAAAGTGATGTTAACATTCCTGGAGTCCAAAATGCAGAGTTCAGAGTTAGTTACTTTTTCTCTGGTTTGTAACTTTTTGTTACTTTTTTCATATTCCATTTACTTTTATTACTTTTTCAATGAAAAGATTCTTTTTTGAATTATTTTCAAACATAAAACGAGAAATTCTTAAAGTTGAAATGAAAAACATATTTCTCTGTAATACTGCTGCAGCAGTTTGAATTTCTTCTTTTTTTGGTTATAAGAACTGTGAAATGTAACATATAGATGGTGCTCTTGTTAAATTCAAAAATCTGAAATTGAAGGGGTAAAAATTGCTGCGCACATGAGATTTTAACAACTTAAGAAACAAAATTTTCAGTTTTGCCGTTCAACAAAATACACTGCCGAGCAAAAAATTTAGGTCACTTTGAAATTGTGATGTCTAAGCTTATGTTTGCAAATTGTAAGTCATCGTACTAGTAGGCTCTGAGGCATTAGTTTTTGGAGAAATCTTAACTGTAAGTATAGAGAAGACCAGGAGAAAGATATGTTTCAGTTTGTATTGATGAGCGACTTCCATTTGGCGGTGGCTCGGTCATGGTTTGGGCAGAAATTTCTTCACAAGCACACACAGAGTTAATCTTCATACAGAATACCTCCCTGACAGTTCACAGGTACATTACGGGAGTTCTAGAAGATCATATTATGCCTTTCATGGTTACCATGGGCGAGTATGGCATTTTCATGCAAGATAATGCGAGACCTCACGTAGCGAAGGTTGTCAGTAAATATCTAGATAAGGTGGGCATTGGGCGGTTTGATTGGCCAGCACTCATGCTTTCTGATTCAATATTCACTATTAACAATGAATTACAATTTTCAAATATAAACTTAGAACAGAAAAAAGAAACACAATTTCAAAGTGACCTACATTTTTTGCTCGCCAGTGTGTAACCTTTTTTCAGTGCTGTCAACAAAAATAAATCATGGCTTACCCTATTGTTTTATAATTAGAAATAGATAATAAGGTTATAAATTAATTTTAAATTAAACAGAATTTTCTATTACATTGGAGTCAATCGTAGAAAAGGTGTTGTATATGCCTTGAGCCATAGGTGTATTTTCTGGTCTAAATTAATTTTGCAGACCAAGGTGTAACTGAGATTTATCTCGACTGGAGAACTACGTTTACAACCCTAGATTTGTAAATAACTACATACACATTATTGTCAGGGTAGCTAATATGAAGGTTACTTTTCGGTTACTTTTTTAAAATGAAAAGTTACATTTTCAACTATTCTTTTGTAGAAGGTTGCTCTGAACTCTAAAAATGCCAAAATCTGCTGACATCAATAACACCATCAGAGAATTGTCTTTTCAGTCTGGTCTCATGTAACATTATTCACTAGTAAAAAATAGAAGCAGGCATTAGTATTTTAGGGCTCTAATTTTATAATTTCTCCCTTCCATCTGAGCAGCAGATCCGGGTTTAAATCGTCAACCTCGCCTGTCTTCACTAAGGTTTCCTATAGTTTCCTTTAGTGGTGGTATAGGTGAATAATGGGATTATAATTCCCACGAATACAAATGCCACATCCCATCTTTGTTTTTTATCTAGAGTCTCGTTGTTGACTAAACAGCTGCCTTCTAGCTTCTATAGCTACCTTTATCCATAAAGTCAAATAAATTCAGAATTATGTGTAATTAGTCTTCCATTTCGAATATCTGTAGAAATAAAGAGAACAGCAAGATGTGCAACGAGAGAACTCTCTCACTTGTAGTAATCCTATAATAATGGTTTTTCTGAATTCAAACGATGTACTGTCATTTGTTCCCTTGGTGTTATGTCTTTTTGCGTACCCAACATGATAATTCTTGCACTCTTCCCTAATGTTTTTACAAAGATCAAACGAACACTACCGTTTTGTAGCAAAGATAACATTGTAAACCATGAGTTCATGTGCGTTCTTTGGCTGTAGATAAACGTCAAACTTCAATACAAGATGTCAAAAGTCAGCAGAAGGACAGAAAAATATTAATAATGGTTCTGATTTGTAAACAGTGAATATTAAAAATGCATTACATGAGATGAACTTTCTTTAGCTCAGTTGCAAAAACATAAATTTACACATCTGGGAATGGAAATCATAACCACAACGAACTCCTGTTTTGTTACTTTTTTCAGATTTTGGCGACCATTTTGACCAACTAAAAGTATACGTTTGTCTTATTTTTTGATATAGAATATTGTCAGGTAAGGATTAAGCAGTATGAAAACGTTTCTAATTATAAACATATTTTGTCATCCCAAAGACGTCAAGGTGAACTCAGTTTTCTCTAGAATAATAAGAAGCTATTAATGATAACGCTTTACCACATCCCTTGTTATGCAGGATATCGGTGGTTGACGGATGATCTATATCCCTTGAAAGTACAGGATGCTTTGATCTTCTTTACTTGTATAAATACTCTGTACCTTCAAAGAGCATTCCAATATTCAATATTCAGTACTCACTAAGACTTCGATCCAGTCTTCATTCCGTCAACCAACGAGTCTGCCTAGACGATATACTGCTCGATCCTACGATGACCATGTAAGTTAACTTTATTTTTATTGCTTATTACTTTTATTCTGTTGTGCCAACTGCTTTATACTTTTATCCATTTGTACCTCTTGTCTATTCCCAATAAATCATTTGTATCTACGATCCCGCATTTTAATTAAACTAGCTAGCCATGGATTGCTAATACGCCCCCACGAACCAAGACGTAGCAATACGATTCTAAAGTAAAAAAATCTTTTGAAAATTTTTTTGAAAAGTTATCAAAAGACGAAGACACTACATGGTCTTTAGTTTTTGACGTACAATCCAAATCTGAAGTCAAAATTTTAAGATTTGCAAGAATGCGGACAGACATACAGACAGACAGACAGACGTCGCAGTAATTGATTAAACAACATCGGCGAAGGGAATATTAAGAAACCGAAAGAGTTTGCAAATACCAAGACCGTTTCAATACAATGCCAGTATTTAAAAAATATTTCAACATATTTTTATTCAGAAAGCTAGATTTTGGCAAGGTACTTTACGAGGGTGGCCTGAAAAGTTTCCGACCTAACAAAGATACAAGACATTTTTTCTGAAAATTTTTTTATGTTTCAACATAGTCTCCTTGTAACTCTACACACTTCTCCCAGCGATGCTCCCATCTCTGTAACCCGTCCAAATAGTACTCGGCATTTTTCTCTACAAAATAATTGTTCACGAAGGTGATTGCCTCTTCATTTGACGAAAATCTTTGTCCTCCGAGCGCAATTTTTAGATGAGGGAACAAAAAGAAGTCGCTTGGGGCTAGATCTGGTGAGTAAGGCGGATGGTCAAGCAGTTCAAACCCTAATTCGTGGATTTTCGCCATGGCAACCGCTGAGGTGTGAGACGGTGCGTTGTCTTGGTGAAACACGATTTTCTTTTTCTGCAAATGTGGCCGTCTTTTCACAAGTTCTGCCTTCAGCTTGTCAAGTAATGATGCATAGTATGCTCCTGTAATGGTTTTTTTTTTTTGAAGATAATCGATTAAAATAACTCCATGACTATCCCAAAAAACAGTCGCCGTCACTTTCCCTGCCGAAAAAACAGTTTTTGCTTTTTTTGGAGCCGGTTCCCCCTTTGCAGTCTACTGTTTGGACTGTATTTTTGTTTCGGGCGTATAATGGTGTATCCAAGTTTCATCTACAGTAATTAATCGGCGCCTTAACTCGGATTTATTTCGCCTAAACTGCGCAAAAAGAGCGTTGGAAATATTCATTCGAACACGTTTTTGGTCTAACGTGAGCAAACGCGGCACCCAACGCCCGGACAGCTTTCTCATGCCTAAATATTGATTTAATATGTGACAAACACGTTCTTTTGACATGTTCATAACCTCTGCTATTTCTCTCACTTTAATTCGGCGGCCGTCTAGCACCATTTGGTGAACTTTGGCGATGTTTTCGTCGGTAGTTGCAGTTTTTGGACGTCCCGGACGTTCATCGTCTCCCAAGCTCTTACGGCCACGTTTAAATTCAGCAGCCCAAAATTTCACTGTGGTAAATGATGGTGCAGAGTCCCCATACACAGAATCCAACTCATCTTTTATTTGCGAAGGCGTATTGCCTTTCAAAAACAAATATTTAATGACAGCTCGATACTCGATTTTGTCCATTTTCACAAAAAAACTCACATCAACTCACTCAAACGACTGTTACATAAAAACTGCGCGTCCAAAATGGTTGAAACTTTGGTGAGTAACTGTCAACAGATGAACAACGAAATTCAGTAGCTTTTATTTACGAGTGCTGCCATCTTCACGTTGAGGTCGGAAACTTTTCAGACCACCCTCGTACATAAGAAAATATTTCAGTAGCTGACAAATCTTGATATCAGGTTTGATTTATGCTTGTTTTTTTTATCATTCGCAAACACGGTCTGTTTCATTAAATGTACTAAAATAAAATTATAGAACAGAAGGGTTGCAAAATCACCGAATCTTTCTAAAGTCAAGACAATGAGTGAAGGGTAGTTTAATTAAAATTTAAAAGCAACATTTCAGTAATCCATGCAAGAAGTTCAACTTGAGAAAAACGACTAATAAGAGTATTTCTTAAATTGTTAAGTGTCGTGTAGAGGCTTCTGTTCTCGAAATAATAAATTATAGTTTCCCTTCGTAGGTATACATTCTCTCTAGAAATATTGATGATGGTGTGATTTTCCAATGTACAAAAATCTAAAAATTTAGTTAGGCAAGAAAAATTGGCATTTAACAAATTGTAAAGATTTTTTATAACATCTATGTTGCTAGAATTGTGCAAATTGTGTTCTGGCTCCTTATTTTTCTTCTGTTTGTACAGCTTCCATTTGGAGTCGTTTATAATTCCCTTTCTCCATATTTCCCTTTTTTACCCAAATTATACAGATTTCGCTCAGCTTTTGTATTTTGTTTAACTTTTTAAGACTCTTACTTTCAGAATCTTTCTTTTTCCCTTCTTCCTGCTACAATTTCGTTAGAATCTTGTATTTTGTAAACTGTGTAATATTTGCTTGAAATTAAACTGTTTCCTATTTTGCTTGAACTACACAACATTACTCGATACTACCTCTTCTCCTCTCACCCCTAAAGCATGTTTAGTTTACATTTCTTTATTTTACCCTACCTTTACAAGCGGCCTGCAGCGTAAGAGCCAATAAGAAGCTCAGGAATTACAAAAACGGACATCAATTTTTACCAATATTTGCAGCCACGTGATAAAATAAAAAACTACCAAGTATCTATATATGTAATATATCTATTTTTTATCAAATCTCTTATCTTACACATACAAATATCACAAGACACTTTCTAACTAGAGCCATCTCAGTGTTGCCAACTATTGCAGTTACCTAGATCTCAAGGGAGAGTGTTACGCAAAAGAGCTACTTACTAAGTATGAGTGAAACTCGTGCCACAATGAGGCAGTCTTTGAAAGGATAATGTAAAATCATTAATTATTGACAAAAGAGAAGTATAGTGATTTTTACGTAAAACAATCTTGTACGTAATACTGTTTCAATAATTACAAAATTCAAAGGGTGTCAATTGATAAAAACAATTAAGAAAGATCTTTCAATTTCAATCACTGTAAACCAGTAAAATCTATCACAGAGTTGGTTTAATCTAAAGTAGGTTGTTACGCTTCTCTAAAGTAATGAAAGAGTCGCAAAATTCTAATTCTGAGAAGGTCATGGACTAGTAAACGTGCGCCTTAATTTAACAAAACTTAGCAGTGTCAACATGTCAATTTGACAACAAAATGAGTATGGTGCTACTAGTTAAGACAGTTTCTACAGTTTCTTTGGAGCTCAATTTTTTGAATCGCATGTTGAATTAATTTCCATTAAATTTTTAGAAGATCGCACTGTATGTTGCTGAATATGGCAATACTGCAAATAATTATCATCAAATTTGACGTTATTTTAATATAGCAATTGTTTTTGAATAAGTTGCGGCTTATTTGACAATATCTTTTTTCAAAGAGCTTGCAGAATTTTTTGAAAAGTTAAACGTTCAGTGAGAAATGGAAGTGACCCGAGAACATTATCGTGCAATGATTTTGTATGATTTTCGTTCGGGCTTAACCTTTAATGAATCATTTGCTCGTTTGCAAAATGCGTTTTCGGGAGCAGCCCCAAGTTGCACGACCGTGTTTAACTGGTTCAAAGAATTCCAACGGGGAAGATCATCTCTTGAGGATGAAAATCGTGAAGGTCGTCCTATTACAGCAACAACTTCCAGTCAAATTGATGCCATTCGTCGCATGATTGAAGAAGATTGCCGCGTGACCTACAGTGAAATTCGTGCAACTCTTTGCATTGGAATGTGTTGTCGTTGGATACCACATCGTTTAACAGAGGATCAAAAAAAAGCAAGGTCGTCTGGTGTCTAGAAAACCTTGAACGTTATCATGCAGGTACGTCTAAGGCCGTTTATGATATCATTACAGGTGATGAAACCTGGACCTACTGCTTTGATCCATTAACTAACAGCAATCTACCCAATGGATGTTTCAAAATGAAATGCGGCCCACCAAAGTGAAATAATCACGAAGTTGTGCTAAACAAATGATTACATCTTTCTTCAGACGCACTGGTTACATTTGCTCTGTTATACTTGAGAATAAGAAAACAGTTACTGCAGATTGGTATACCACCACTTGCTTGCCATGTTTTCAAAAGTTCATAAAAAACAAATTGTTTTGCACCATGACAATGCTCCAGCACATTCTGCAAAGTTGACAACAGAGTTTCTTCTATCTGCTGGGATAAAATTAATGTCACATCCACCTTACAGCCCGGATTTAGTTCCGTGTGATTTCTTCTTCTTTCCAACTATTAAGAAGATATTACGTGGAATTCATTTTTCAACACCAGAAGAAGTTGTTAATGCATTTGAAGAGCATGTTAGTTCAGTGTCCAAGGAAACTTGGGCTGCCTGTTTCATGGAATGGTTTGAGAGAATGTCAAAGTGCGTGAAATGTGAAAGGGGGTACTTTGAGAAAGAATAAATCTTGTTCGTTTAAATATGTTTTGTTATTATCCTGTATTCAGAAACATACAGCGCGATCCTTATACTACATATATATTAGTATTATTCAACTAGCGATGTGTCGTCAGGCAATGTGGAACAGGCGGCAATGTTTACAAATAGTACCCAATCTTACTAGTACTTACGAGCTGTTTTTTCTACCATTTTACATCCCAAAGCCTGAGTTAATAGAACCTACATTTGTCTTGACTTTTGATATGAACAAGTTAAAATTGTTCTTTACGTGAGTAAGATTACAATGCACTTTAACAGTGATACAGGTAATAGTTGTTAATTTCATGTTGAGGGTAAACCATGTAATTGTACGAGGCATTTTGGCAGAACCCTGGTATCGCTATGGAGTCACCTATTTGGACAATTGGCAGACTGGTGGGAATTGAAAAGTGTTGTGAGTTGCAGATAATATCTCAAAACGTATATATTAAAGATCTCTAGACCTCTTCTTCTGAGTGTTTGTCCTAATCTGACTGCAACATTTTTGCTAACCGTTATTCATACCCACGAATCCTTTAACGCTTTTGGGTGGTTTCTTTGTTTTGCTTAACTTTGCGTATTCTCTCTTGCATAGTAAACTCCAAAATCTTTTAATTGCTCTAGCTTGAAGTATATAAATTTGTTATCTGTGTATTGTTAAAATTGTATAAAGCTCGTTTTGGTATAGCTTTTGGCAGCCTGATTTTGTTTTTGCTTTTGCTTTTTGCTTTTCAATTAATTTTGGAGTTCTTCTTCTTAAGGTGCCTTCTCCATTACCGAAGGTTAGGTATAATTTCGACAAATTGTTCTCTATTTCAAGCTGTTCTAATTAGTGACTGAGTGTCCATGCCTGACCATTCTCTAATGTTTTTCAGCCATGAGAATTTTCTTCTTCCCGGACCTTTTTTCCCTTCAATTTTCCGCTCCATTCCATGAATCCTAGGAAGCCATATTTTTCTCATCCATAAATATGCCCTAGATAACTAGTTTTCCGCTGTTTTATTATGCTCGGGAGTTCTCTGTCAGTTACCATCATTCCTAATACCTCGTTGTTCTATACCAGAGATCTTTAGCATTCTTCAGAATACCTTCATCTCAAAGGCTTCTATTCGTCTCATGCTGTTCACTCCAAGAGTCCAAGTTTCAATTCCAAATAATAGTATGGAGTATATCTATGTTTTTATAAATCGATCTCGCACATCTAATGAAAGAGTAGAATTTGTGAAGAGTTTCTTCATCGTTTGAAAAGCTGCTCTGGCATTTTCTATTCGGGCTCGTGTTTCAGCCTCATGGTCAAGATTATTTGTTATCCAGCAGTCCAGGTATTGGAACCTCTTTCGCAAAGTCTATCTGCTTGTTGTGTATGTGTATATTATTGCCGCAGTGTGGAGAACACGTGACAGCCATTACTCTTGTTTTATCTGTATTTATTTTCAATCCTAAGGTATCGCCTTCTCGAGTTATGGCATTTACGAGTCGTTGCAAACCAACAGCACTGCCCGCGATGATGTCTGTATCGTCTGCATATCTTAAGTTATTTACATGTTCTCCGTTGACTTCTTCCCTTCTTCCATGTTTTCAAGGGCTTTTTGGAATATTTGTTCCGAATATAATATTAAATAGTAGAGAAGAGGGTATGCAGCCCTGGCATACACTTTTTTTTATCGCCATGTCTGTTATCAATAGTTCATTTATTTTAACCGACGCGATTTGCTCCCAGTATAGATTCTTGATCAGAGTAGCATTTTTATGATCCATGTCGTGTCGTGTTACCATTTATATCAGTTCTATGTGTTTTACTCGATCGAACGCTTTTTCGTAGTCGATAAAACATAGGAATGCATCTTTACGTTGGTTCCAACACTTTTGCAGTAGCACCATGAGGCTAAAGAGTGCTTCCCTCGTGCCAAATCCCTTGTGGAACCCAAATTGGTTGTCACTTAGGGTTTTTTCGCATTCTCTGTATATACGTTGGTGTAAGATTTTTAGCAAGACTTTTAGGACTTGGCTCAGCAGACTAATTAATCTAAATTGAAAGCATTTATTTGCTTTACTTTTTTGGGTACAGGTATGAAAGCGGATTTCAACCAGTCTTCTGGTAAAGTTTCTGTGCTGTATATTTTGTTCATTAGTAGAGTTAGGATCTGTAGGTTTTCCTCATTCATTAGCTTTGACATTTCTACATGGACGAGGGGCCTTTCGTGTCTTTGCCGTTTTGATGGCTTTTGTAACTTCCGATTTTAGTAAGCCAAGTATTGTTTTTAGAATTTCATTTATTTGGGGTTCTGTTCTTTCATCATCAAAGAGACACCTTCAATATATTTTTTCCAGATGTTTCCTAGTTTCTATGGATTTATTACAACTTGGTTATTGTCATCTATTAATGTTATCGGAGTGAATCTTTTCTTTATACTTTTGACTTCCTTAACCTTTTTATATGCATTAAAGTGGTCATCTCATCTTTTCTTAGCAATTCCTCTAATTCCTGACACTTGTCATTCATTCACTCTTTTTTAGCTTTCCTAATGTGTCTTTTTATAACTCTCTGTGTTTCCTTGCACTTCATTTCTTTTCGATTTTTGAAGATCTTCGTGTATCCATCAATTCTAAAATTTCATTAGTCATTCATGGATTTTTAGTACTTCTTGTGCTGTTTGGTAGTTTTTCTCTTTGTTGTCTTGAAGGTATGCAATATGTTTTCTACTGTTTCTTCTAATTGTGTTATTATGTCTCTAAATGCTCATTAAGTGTATCATTGAGTACTTTCTCTGTTGCTGTGTATACTTCTGGTACATAGTTTGAGTTTCTTCTTCCTGTCGTGTTTGATTTTCTTTAGTTTGATTGAGATTTTGCCAACAACAGGATTGTGGCCAGATTCAATATCAGCACCGAGATGCCGTTTCTGTATCGCTTGTCAATCAGTATATAATCAATTTGATTTCTGATTAAGTTGTTTAGGTTGTCTCCCGGCGCTTTCGATTTATGGAGCCTTCTCTCTGGCAGCTGGAACAGGGTGTTTACAATCATGAGCTCCTCTTTTTGGCAGAATTGAACTAGTGTTTCTCCTCTATCGTTTCCCTGACCAAGGCCAAAATTTTTAACAATGTCTTCTGTCCTTCCTTTTCCCACTTTAGCATTGAAGTCGCCCATGACAATATTTACTTCATGCTTCTTTGTTATCTTTGTTAGCTGTTTGATCTCTTGATAGAATTTTTGTATTCTGTTTTCTGGTTTCTCTGTAGGGCCATAGACTTGGATAAGATTGATATTTCGAGGTTTGGTGTTAATTTGTAACATAGTCACCCTATCAGATAAGGGTACAAAACTTTTTATAGATTTCTTGTTTTCTCTGTCTTATATAAATGCCACTCCATTATAGCGATGCGGGTCGTAGCCCATGTCACTTCGCTAACTCCTAGAATATTGATTCTCATTCTTTTTATTTCTCTCACGGTGTTATGAGCTTTTCCTGGCATGAGTTGGAGTTCTTAACTTTGTATATGCTCTTAAATTTTATTCTCACCAGTGTAGATTTACCTTCATTAACTTTTTTTGCTACAGTCTCAATAGAAGTTGAGGGATTCTTTATGAATAAACTATTTACCACTTTAACATTCTTTTGATTGCCGCAGATCGTGGAAAACTGCAAATGGTTTCATACAAACTACAATTTGTAACAATCCTCGGTAGTGTATCATACACGCTAGATCTTGAACTTCTTTCTTGTTTAAAATAAAGCAAAAATGGAAAGTGTATTATGTATACATGTACTATACGACATCAGGTAATGTCCGTTTACTTATGGGGCGGCTCTTATATGCTAAAGTATATTTACTGTTTAACACTAAACATTAAGAAACTGAACTACTTAAAATACTTAAATATACTCATAGTAAAGTTTTAACTTTATTTATTATAATTTTTTTGATTCTTATTTTGTTTTTCTTTACTGAAATTTCTAATTTAGTCCTTAAAGAATTTCAAAACTTACACTTTTAACAAAACCATTTGAATATTTTCCGACTAAATCTTCTTTTTGTTTTGACCGATTTCCTTCTTTTTTTAATGTTTCCCTTAATTTTGAATTAATAAAAATAATTATTAAAAGATCAACGGCTTCGTTGTTATACGTACACATGGGATTAGGCACTGTTTTAAATTGATGGAAGTAACTCTTTAATTCTGGCATTATTGGTATTTTAGATTTTATCCTTTAATTGACTGCTGCAAGGAAACATTCTAGCAATATTGCTTTTTTCTGTATTTCCCATTTCTTTTGCCATTTTACTTTACTTTTCATTCTTTCTTTACTTATTATCCCACTGTTTGGAACTTCTTGATACTTTATATTCTGTGCTAACTCCCGTACCGCTTTTTGTCGATTCATCTGTTACTTCATTTTATATTACATTATGCCCTTTTACCTACTTAG
The DNA here is from genome assembly GCA_011009095.1 of Ignelater luminosus. NCBI lineage: Eukaryota > Metazoa > Arthropoda > Insecta > Coleoptera > Elateridae > Ignelater > Ignelater luminosus. The sequence goes on from VTPC01090047.1 coordinate 112,362, forward strand.
AATTTACCTGCCAAAACGGTTCTTCCATTAATTTTATTTTATTTCTAATGTTCTCTACTGACGTCGACATTGAAATTTCTGTATATTTATAAACAAGTAACGTGCGATCATAAAAATTCCAGTTCCCAGTAAGCTATAAATAAAAGTCTACCTTAGCTTATTCCAGTTTCAGTAACGTTATTTATGACTAATCTACGTCCTACGAAAAAATTTCACAGTCTACTGGGAACTGAAATCTTGATGATCGCTTGTTATACTGTTATAGCTATACATTTATTTCTTCTACAAGTATGTGAATGAGTACGCTGACTAGATATCCAGGTAAATGCTGAATACTTGTGAATTCACAAGAACTGGTATATAAAGATTCATTAGCTGGGTCTGTACTGATCCTGTTTATGATTGCAGAGATTATCCAGATCAGTGTTAAAAAAGATGTACTATAAAATATTGCAAAAGAACAGAATCGAATTTGGGAAGCATGGATCTTATTTACCCTAAAAACAATAAATACAATATTCGCCAAAATAGACAGTACCGAAATTTAGAGTGCCGTGGAATTGCTCTCGCAATATGCACTTGTCATATTTGGCTTATTTGTCATTATTTGTCATACTAACATTGCTCTGGTGTTAAAATCGTCTTGAAATTGGTTCTCACAACTGAGGAAAAAGTGTTGATAGTAGAACATTATTTTCGTTCATACGGATAATGAAACAAGTCTCAGAAAAATATCGACAAGAGTTTAACAAAGTGGCCCCCAGCAAAAGTATAATGTCAGCAATTGTTGAGAAATTTCGTCACACTGGTAGTGTGTTGTGTCAACGCAAGGGCTCTTCAGGTCGTCAAAGAACAGTTTTTGCCAACATTAATCAAGGACGCGTTCTCGATCAGATCATACACTCTCCAAAAAGAAGCCTTCGACGAACTGCGTATAAACTGAATATCAGTGAAACATCACACGTAGACTGTTCAAATTTATTGGTGGTTATCCTTATCGCATTCAAATTAGACAACGACTCAACGTTGCGGACAAACGTGCAAGAGAAGTTTACTGTGAACGAGTGTTGAGCCTAGTGTACGAAAATCCCAATTTCTTGAGAAACGCATGGTTTTCAGACAAAAGTCACATTCACCTTAACAGTTATATCAATCGACAAACAACTCGATTCCTTGGATTTGAACGCCCAGATGTCATTGCAGAAAAATCACTCCACAGTGAACGAGTTACCACTTGGTGTGCTGTGTCTGGGCATGGGATCATTTGTCCATATTTTGTTGAGGACGAGAACGAGCATCCAGTTACTGTAAACCAAAAGCGTTACAAAGAGAACATTATTAAACCTTTTGTGAGGGATTTACAAAACTTTTGCCGCGCACGAAATCTGCAGGTGCACAGGCAATGGTTTTAACCATGCAGCCAGACGCTCCTTAGCCTTACTTCGAGAACATTTTGAAAACAGAATAATTTCTCGTGGAACAGACTTCGAGTACTCTTCTCATTCACCTGATCTGACACCACCTGATGCATACGTTTGGGGCATGCTGAAGGAATCAGTATTTTGGTCAGAAGATCCGCCAGCAAATGTTGGAAAACTACGACGAAAGATAATAACCTCTTTTCAGAAACTGCAGCAACCACTCTTTATAACATAAATATGTTAGATAATCTGTAAAATCGTTATGAAGCTTGTTTGCGCAGCAAAGATGCACATTTTGAACATTTAAATTATATAAATTAAAAAATAAATACAATTTTTATTTTCGGTACGGTTTATTTTAGCGAATACTGTACATGCATACACACATAAGAAACTCTAAATTCTTTAAAGTTTTACATTTGTAAAGGATCTCCGAATTGTGTAACCAATTCCTCTTTCAGTAGCTTGTTTTGGTTTTGTCTGTAGTAAGACATTTGATAGAAAATAAAAGAAAGTTTTGGTGGAGCTTTGACTTTTGGTACTATATGGTATTTTGGGTTGTTGAACACAAATCAGAGGTTTGCCAATAAGAATTTTCTCGGGAAATAGGTTTTTTCCCAAAAAATGTGTAAAAACACGGACTTTTTTTGGTTTTTCCGAAATAACTCAGAAACTATGCATTTTACGTGATAGTCTAGCCTATAGGGGACTAATGAGGATAAGATTTCCTACATTTTATGTGTTTGAGGTTTTGTTCTCCGAATAATAGTTTATCCGCGGGAGCGCCGCTAAAATGGATGTCGAAAGCCAAAACTCCCAATAACGGAAATTACGGCACTGTACGTAGATTTAACACGAAAACTATCTATTTTACGCAAATGTTGACTATGTTGACCCCTAACAAACAAGCAGTTCATTATGTCATCGATGGTGGTTTTCTATTGCATAAGGTTGTTTGGTCTACGAATCAGTCGTTTTCTTCAATCTGAGACAGATATGTTCAGTACGTCCAGTCAAAATATTATCCACAGGGAGTAGTTGTTTTTGATAGCTACCGTGATGACGTACAAGGTGGTACAAAGACTGCTGAGCGTATGAGAAAAACAAAGAAACATGCTTCAGCTGACATACTGTTTGATGACACAATGATACCAACAACGTCCAAAAAAAAGTGTTTTGTTAACCGAAAAAACAACGGTCGTTTAGTATCTATGCTTACTACGAAGCTCTCATCAGCAGAAATGGAATGGAAGCAGGCGAAAGAAGATGCAGAAACCCTGATTTGTCCTCGGCTTCATCAAATAAGACGGTAATTGTAGTTGGGGAGGATGTAGACCTTTTGGTTATTTTGATAGGTCTCTGCAGAGTTGACAACATATTTTTCTTAAAACCTGGGAAGGAGAACGTTCTTCCAGCTACTTTTTCACCTCTTGAGTTCACTGGTAGCAAAAAGTATCCTCCGCACGCAATGAGCAGTTGCGATAGCAATGTTCAAACAACGGATAATAAAGTTTTTCAATACACTTGTGAATATTCCGAACGTTGCTGACGTTGTAAAAGTCTTCACAGACTCAAATGCTACTCAGGGGATGGTAGCTACTGATGGGGAACGTTTCCTTGCTGAGTGGGGATAGAGAAGAACAAATATTGGCCTTGAGCCTATGACTACTCTTCTACCCCTCCTCTCCCTGCGTTATAGAAGCTTGTATCCTGCAGGTGTACGAAGAACTGCCAGCGCAATTGCAGTGGTGGGTGAGGACGAAGATGACAAATTGGACATCGAAATCGAGCTGGAAATGAATTGCCTACCCGTTGTATCAGTGGGCCCAATGGAAGAATAAAGAATATATTCTACAATATTTGAAGTAATAAGAACATCCATACATCTATTTTCTACGGAACCTTCTAAAAAAAGGCGGAAATGAATATGAATAATTAATATTACTTTTTTACTACTAATGTTACTTTAAGCTCTCGATATCTGTAAATAAATTATTTAGCAGCACCCAGTCATTTTTTTGCGTGATCGATTCTACGGCGCTAGCAGTAAAATCGTTGATCACAGATACATAAAATATAGTCAATTCCATCACCTTTAATATAATACATGGTGAAGATTTGCGTAAAATAGATAGTTTTCGTGTTAAATCTACGTACAGTGCCGTAATTCCCGTTATTGGGGGTTTTGGCTTTTGCCACCCATTTTCGCGGCGCTCTCACGGATAGACTATTAATCGGAGAAAAAATACTTCAAATACATAAAATGTAGGAAATTTCTTTAGCTTCTTTACCTTCATCTAGGGCTGACTTCTACGTAAAATGCATAGTTTCGGAGTTATTTTCAAAAACCCACAGAAGCTCTTTTTTACAAGTTTTTTTTTTGGGGAAAAACCTATTTCCTGAGAAAATTCTTGTTGGCAAACCTCTGAGTCGTGTTTGTCGATCCAAAATACCATATAGTGCCAAAAATCAAAACTCCGCCAAAATTTCTTTTTATTTGCCCTTCTTGAGCACCTAATGATTGAACATTTAAATAGGAGGGTGTTCAGTTATACAGATAAACTGTTGTAGTTTCATTACTCTGCTAAAAAGGTGGTATTTCGTTTTTTTATCTGAAAGACCATAGTTGTTGCTTCCCTGATGGTAGAAAACTTTCCTTTTTGATTTAACGCACTGTGAATTTAAGACAAAATTAACTAGTTTAGCACAGTTGATGCTGCCGCGCCGTAATGCAAAGCTACTTTTGTATTCTTTATTCGTAGTTGTACAGTACGTGTCAAGCCATACTTAATTTGGTTGATTAGTTTTACAAGAGGCTGTAAATTCAAACTTTACTTCTAATAGAATAACCAATTGTTATGGTCGGTATGCTGGAAAACTGTATGTACGGAAACCTACCTGCACCCACTTTAAGAGGATTACAGAAGTCTGGTAGCAGGATTTAAGAAGGTGTTTATCGGCACTTAAAAAGTTTATCCAAAATATGTAGAGTGAGATGTACTACGAGGGCGGTTCAATAAGTACCCGTGTTAGAAATGAAGACACAATTTTTTTCAAAATTTTTTTTTATTTTTCAACATAGTCTCCTTTTAGAAATATACACTTCTCTCAACGTTCCTGCCATGTTTTTAACCCCTCCAAAAAATAGGATTTGTCGAACTCTCCAAAATACGCCTCTATCTCGGCGATGACTTCCTCGTTTGAGCTAAATTCTTTTCCCGCGAACCATTTCTTCATGTTAGGAAACAAGAAAAAGTCGCAGAGAGCCAGATCGGGTGAATACGGGGGGTGCGGCAGCAATTCATAACGCAATTCATGCAGTTTGGCGGCGACAACTCCGGATGAATGTGCTGGTGCGTTATCGTGGTGAAACAGCACCTTCTTTTTCGTCAAATGCGGCCCTGTCTCCTTCAATTTTTTGTAGAAGCTGTCTAATAACTCACTGTAGTATTGTCCAGTGATCGTTCTTCCTTTTGCTAAAAAATCCATGAGGATGACGCCGTTCGCATCCCAAAAAATCGTCGCCATGACCTTTCCGGCCGATGGAACCATCTTCGCCTTCTTTGAAGCAGATTCACCGGGAGAAATCCATTGTTTTGATTGTTGCTTAGTTTCTGGTGTGTAATGATGAATCCAGGTTTCATCAACGGTGACAACTCGACGCAAAAACTCCTTCGGATTTCGCTTAAATTGTTCCAAACACTGCTTCGAAGTTAACAGCCGCATCCGCTTGTTGTCCACCGTTAGCAATCGCGGCACTCATCGCGCCGACAATTTTTTCATCGCCAACTTATCATGTAAAATATTAATTGCCGTTCCGGTCGACACACCTACGGCCTCTGCTACTTCATGCACTTTCGTTCGTCGATCAGCGAGAATCATGTCGTGGACTTTTTGAATGATTTCCTCGGTAACCACGTCTGCCGGGCGTCCTAGTCGCTCCTCATCAAAAACGGATGTTCGCCCACGTTTAAATTCGTTGAACCAATATCTAACTGTGGTCATAGATGGCGGAGTGTCCCCATAAACAGCATCCAACTTTGCTTTTATCTCCTCGCATTTTTTCCCATCCAAAAACAGAAAGCGAATTACCGAACGATACTGCTCTTTTTCCATCTTAGCTAAAATCACGAAACACGTCTTACTCAAATGGCTGTCAAATCCAAAATAACCTATCAATCAGTCTGCAATTTATTATACCGTCGTTTGATAGATGGCAGCACACGATGATAACCAACTTCCCTCAGGAACGCCTTCTGTCGTCAAACACGGGTACTTACTGAACCGCCCTCGTATACTTAGCCTGTTGACATTTATTTTCATTAGCGTAGTATTAGGCTTTTGGAAAATTACTAACGCTTCACCTGCTTTTGTACGAACACTGATCATATTTTCTTAATGTCTGTCAAATCTTTTCCTTGTAAGGTCTATGCGACCTATTATACAGTTCTGAAACATACAGCTTGAAAACAATCTAAATTACTTAATAAGATGTCGAAAATGACTTTCAATTACCTAGAAATTGTAGCATAAGCAAGTTTTGGCTCCATATCGATACCTCGTTGGCTGTAAAGCTCTCTACAGTATTAAAGTTTAGAAAGCAAGAAACTTATTTTATAGTTTCTTTGATTATCCAAAGTAACTAACTATTAAAACTACTTATATAAATCTTACAATATACTACACTGTGTCTCATGTAAATAAAAAGTTATTGACTGAAAGTCACCAACAGTCTACTATATCCGACATCAAAAGGGATGTAACGTAAAAAGCTGTACCCGTTGATATGAAATAATGAATCCAATTTAAGATTGTTCTGATCTCTTGAGATTCACAACTTGGCATAACATAATTCATTTACTTAAAAAATTTTAGATGAGAATCCAGACTCATTTTCAATACTTTGTATATGAATTGATATTTCCAACTTTTTTATGATCTACAGTACTTTCTAGCAAATACACTGTGAGAGTTTTAATGGTGTTTAAAGCTGTAACAAGGAAATCTCACATAAGAAATGACATTTTTGCGAACCATATAGCATACCAAAGTAAGATTGGATCAAATCTATCAATCTAGACAAACTGAAAGTAGACCTGGGCCTCAGACATTTTATCACAGTTCTAACTGAGTCATGAACGATAACCAAGACTTGTAAAAATCAACTGCCACCTTTACAATATGGAAAACAGAAGAAACCTGCAAGATCACTATCTACTGGGGATATTTGCCTGAATTAAGCTTTAGGTATAATAATTGTTGAGGTAAAGAGCTATTTTTGCAACGAACTACAAATTTTCTAAAAAACGGAAGCAACAGTAAGATTACAAAAAGAGCAAATTTTATTTGGAACCGTATTCAAGATGTTTTTGAAGTTGATAAAATCCAAGTACAAAAACGATGCTAACTTTCCAAAGAACAAACTTGGAAGGTCTTATTAGTTACATGAAACTATAATTAGAGACTTTACATACTGTTTTTGTGTTTGTAAATTTGGCACTGAATCTGGATTTTGTCGGTGGACTCATAATTGGCATAAATGATTTCGTTGTGGAAAATAACTCCATTTATTAGAATACTTATTCTAGTAGTCATGCTATGGAGAAGAAAGTCATCTTTGGAGATTTTGAAAAAATCATGAACTCAAGTTAGACATACTAGTTACTAAGACGTTTCCACATCAAGTTCAGTTAACGTACGTATATAACTGAGACAACTGCATATGTAAATCTAATAACTCGCACCGGATTGGATTAGATAATTAGAATAAACTATCCCAAGATAAATAATATCAATCTTATGTGGAGCATACATACCTGCTTCAAAATCTGAAAATAAACAAAAAATAAATTAAATTTTAGGATTAGCGTGACATTCCTTACCTATCAGAAGTACCAGGTATTCAAGATTTGCTTAGATGATATATAGATAATTATCCTTAGATCGATATCAACATAAATATTATACATGGCAATAAATATAGTTTTCGTAATTACCTTTGAATTGTACAGTGATTACATTTTTGATGCAATGCATCTGAAATTTTAAATAATGCATTAATCATTGTTCATAGCCGAGCATATTTTTGTAATTATTCATTTATCAAAGTTGATATGTTTGTTTATAAAATTTACGATAATTTACCGTGTGCGTGAAGAAGGTCATAAAAATACAATCGTAGATGAAAGAAAATTAATTCCTACTAAAAGCAAATTGGGCGGCTAGTGAAGGCGTAATCTTTTTTTAGTTCTAAACTTATAGATCGTAATATATCTAAGTCCTTGAAATAATAAAACCAATTTAAATTGTACTGCTGAAAAAATGGTGTTAATGTTTAAGAAAAGATTGTTTAAGTTAGTTTTATTTACAGTTAGCAACATTTCCTTTTCATGATTTATTGTTCTTTTGAATAAGGAACCGGGAAACATTTTTGGTTCATGTTTTACATGAAGTATTTCATGTTAAACGACTTAATTTTGCTAAAAATGTTTTAAAACAAGATAAATAATGTCAGAGTTAGTTACCAAGTAATAGAATAATTATGCTGCAAATCTGTGTAGTTTTGGCACTGACTGATTTGTAGATTGATACATGCATCGATTGTTAGAGTCTAAAGACTAATATACAAAACATGTCATCATCTCCTTAAATGATACTGCAAAAGAATCGCTTGTTATTGAAACACATGATATGGATAACATTTTTACACGCTAATTTATGTTTCTAATTGTTTTAACCCACTGTTTTAAATTCCAACAACTACTAAAGCAAACAAATCTGAACTTCAAGGTTTTCAAGTCTGAACATAACAATGTAATATAAGCACAATATATTTACCTTATGTATCTGTGAAAGGAATTTTCATCTGACTTGTTAAGCTTTTTTTACCAAGATTCATAACACCAAACTTTCATTAACTAAAAAACTAAACAAAACCAAGTAAATGACAGAGCTATTTACAAAATATTGCTTCTGTCGTTTATGGCAAAACGATAAACTAAAACCTTTTTACAGTAATTAACTGTTGCAATATTTATTTAAAATAAGAACAGAAACGTGAGAAATGGTAGCAGATTTATTAGATGGATAACATCCAATATCTCTCAAAAAATAATAATTAGAAAAAAACAAAAGATGAAAACAAGACTTGGCATAGCCTCGAACGAATGAGACTTAGCTTTTGTGAGGGTGGGTTAAGATTTTAATAATAATGTGAGGTCAGTTTATGAAATGGCAAAAAATTTGGAAACTACAAACAAATTCAATTCTGAAGGAAGCTTGCATACTTCTTACGATACGATATTATAGGATACGATATATGTATGGACTAAACGCCATATTGTTAAATTTGTAAAGACAAGGACAAACATTTAATGGCAAACACACAATGCTTGGACTGACTGTTCCTTTTTCTTGAATTTGTAAGCTGCAGGTACTATTTTGACTGACTGTGTGTATGAGTATGTGTGAAAGAGAGAGAGGGGGGGCGGTGCGAGAAACATAAGAGATAAGTAGGCGATAAGGAGAACAAATGAGATTTTTGGGCTTTTATAAGATAAAAACGAAAATTTAAGAAATTTCTGCATCCTCAATATGTTTTACTATAGGAATAGAATGGAACTACGTAGATAATTGATTACGCTATAGTTTGATCATTTTTGATAAACTAAACCTAAGTAGATAGTAGAACAAGTTATGCAAGATTTATACAAATTTGATGTAACGTATGCATCCAACTTACTTAACAGATAACTAAGAATTTTAAAAAACTCTTTCAAATTTATAAAAATTTAAACTGTAATAAACCGGTTAGTCAATTCTGTTCTCTTGGCATAAGTTAGAAAGCCTCTATTTCATATTTTAGAGATCACACTTATATCTATTAACATATCGTGCATTGCTTAGCCTTCCTCCCAAGGATATTTCTAATGTTTGTTAAGATCCAAGAGAAAGTGGAAGTAAACAATAACCAGTGCGTGATTGCCTCGCATCTGCATTGTGACTGTAATTGGGGACCGAGTGTAGGAATGCCGCGGTAATAAAACCCTGTCCTTGTTCACGTGTGATTTACGTTAATTTGTTTATGCACTGTTTCTCTTGGAAACAAATAAAGTTTAGATTTGCCACCGTTATGACCATATTAACATTAAAGGAAAGTAAGCACTCCACAGGTGTAATGATACCAAAACAATATCCAATAATTTTATAAATCAGAATCCAAAAGTATAGAGTTTGAGATAACTTTACATTACCAAAAATTCTTTGGCTTCCTAAAACAGTTTTTAGACACTTACAACGATTTTGATTTTTTATATTTTGATACTATCGGCACTTTGGCAGAAATTGTCGTCTTCTATGTCGAAAATGTACTTGTTGACCAGTTTCTAAATAGTCACCATAGCCATTTAACAAAACTGTCTCAAAAGAAGAGCCTTTCGTCAAATGTTATAAATTTGCCAAAAAACATACTAAAAGCAATTGACTTTCATTTATAAAATGGCTTACGGAAAGTAGTTATAAATTGCTTATTCTAACCGTTGAAAGAAAACAGTGATTCTTGGGTTGTTGATAGGTGATACACACACGATATTGGAAGTTCTTTTATCTAACGACACCCCCTTATTTATTTATTTAATAAAGCTTAGTGGTTCGGGTTCTTAAGATATGATCAAATTAAACTCATAAGTCGTTATAAGTCAATGCTTAGCATTTTAATATGTATGTACAGTCTCGGCATATAAATGTGGGACATCCTTGACTGACAATATGTCAATTGCATTAGATTTTAAGGTGAATTGTCAGTTCAATGAATAAGGTACTTATCTTAATCCCTTGTTGCAGCTCGTAAATACCACCAATAAAAGGAAGCATTAGTTTGTAAATAAAGTATTTAGCTTGAAAAATATTTTTTCTTTCACATGATCAGTTAAATTGTACAAAATATTTTAGATTTATACAATCATAAACTACTCTGAATTTTTTTAAGTTAGTGAAAAGCTGTTTTTTATAAAAGCAGTAAGTAAAATATGAGGAATAGTTATTACTTATAATTAGAGACTTGCTTTTCTTCTATTGTTAAAATGTTGTTGACAAGTGTCTAGTAACCTACCATAAATAGTCCTCCACCTACTAAATGAATTCATTTAATTTAACTTCTTTATTTATGGATTTACTGATAAACTAACACTTATTTTGTGTTCAGTTAAATGCTCTTTATTAAGTCAAGTAGGGTCATAAAACATAAAATAAACAGAATGGTTTTACTTAAACTGAAAAACAGATTCATAAACGGTAATCTTGAAACCTGTGTGGTGACCCGCATTTATTTGCCCAGACTATACCATGTAATTATCGAAGTAATAATTAGATAAGCTTCTACTTGGATTCGCATGAATATAGATTGCTAATAAGTATTATTACGTATAGAACCCTGCAAACCATGGTATACTCCATCGAAACGTTAACGTTGTTGGTAGTAAAGATGTGTTATTAAGATTTATGTGTTTAATTTAGTCAAATCTCAAGAACCCGAACCTCTAATCAATACTGTGTCCAAGAACCCTTACTACCCATTTAATAAATTTGTTACTTAGGTAGGCCATTTACTAGATTCCGTACAGGAACTTCCATTTGGACCCCAACTCAACATTTTAAAACGCTTCTATTTGTTGTTTTGGGTATGGGGGTTTTATAAAAAAACTTGAGAATCTTTACAAACTTAATTAAGAAATATGGTGTAGATCCATCGATTAAGGTGATTTATTTGAATATTAAATGAAGGTACTTCCTTAAGATGTTATAATTATTTATAATTCACAACCGGTTTCGACTTTTGTCATCATCAGGTGAAAAATTAAAAAAGGCGGAAATTTTTAAAATCGCCCTAAAGCCTGTATTGACAGTTGAGAAAAACTAGAATTGGTTTAAATGTTTTGCTTTTTAAAAAAGGGCAAAGGATGTTTAAAATGATGCAATGTTGTTTCTTGTTTTCCTCTCATCTTGTATTTGGTGATACTAATTGTCACTTTTGCAATAGCTTTTGTTTTATGTACCATTGCAAGCAGAAATGAAGCAGTCAAAAATACCCAACATGAGCTGAATACTTTTCTGTCGAGATTTTCCAAAAGTGCTTTAATATCTGCTAATACTTTAACTGATTTCATGTTGACTGTGACCTTAGCAACGAATTAATCACCCAGTCCTGGATTTATGCAACTTCGTTAATTAATAACGCAATATTCTCTGAGCAATTATGTTTTAGAAAGAATTGTTGTTGGTTAACGCGATGGTTCTACTACCACGTGATTCTACTACGAGAGTACTGGTTTTTGAGTTTTTAGATACCGTACATACACAAGAAGCAATTTTCTAATGCTATTTCGTTATTTCCAATAGAAAACATCTGATAAACATTGATTTGATTTGCAACAGTTGCCTAGTTATAGACATTTCAATCTACTTTAAATTTGTACCAAGTTCAATCAGCTTCAGGCTGCATGTCAATTCTCAAACGACGAGTGTGTTGATAGGATTTAATTATGTATGGATTTCGTAATGTACAAGTGCAAACTGCTCGTAGAGAATATCAAAGACATTTTCCCAACTTCAGAAAGACTTTCGATCATTATCTTATAGAAACGAGCGATTCATAAAATATGTATCCTCAGTTGGTTATGAAGGAGACAATACAGAACGTCAAATTAAAATATTATAATATGCAGTGACAGATATCAAGAGTGTTTCTATGACAGTTTAAGTTTTCTTTGCTTAACATGGTTTTCACTCAAAAACAGAAACGTTTTATTATCAAAAGCAATTTTAGAAATGGTACAAGATTTAACGATAACTGAAATATATTGATATCCAAATTTAGTAAACAGTACATCTAATAAATCACCGTTGTTCAAATGAAATATTAGTCATTTTAACTACTGACAAAAGTGTGATGTAAATGCATATTTGCGTCATTGTATCTATGTATAGTTTTTGGATCACTCATTACATGTATTGCCCTCTTTAGACATGCACGAAGATTCATTTCCAAAAGTGTCCAGTAGAATTGAATGTGGTCTGGAGCAAACTTAGAAAGAGGAGAAATCCGTTTTACAAACTATTGAGCGCAGTCCTCGATTAAGTTCAAGAATAATCTCGACACGTTTGCGTTCTCCATTGGCTTGCACAGTGTACAGCTTTTTGCATAAATAATGTCGCAGTTTATTTTTTTAAATAAAACAATTACCTAAAGATATACAATCTAATTTTGTATTAATTATTCAAGATCACCTTAACTTGATAATTAATGCTAAATCAGATTTTGTATAGCTGATTAATCATTTAATTAACAGAATGTACTGCAACTTTATTTATGCAAAAAGCTGTACACTAAATAGTGAAATGTTGTCTCACTGGACATTAGCCAACTTGTTTTTTTTTATGCAGTTACTTTACTAATAAGGCGAAATTTATTTGCATTTATACCCGCCATTTTCATTTTCGGTCTGATGAGAATCCGTGTGTTATCACAGAAACAAAGTTCCAAAGAAGATGGTCTGGTACAGTTGATGACTGGCCCATTCTGCTACTTTACTAGGGAAATCGGACATTGTCTATTTGCAAAATGAGTTGCTACCGCTTGTAGAAAATCTTCTGTAGACAACAAATGTAATTTCAATCGTGATAGGGCTGTTCCTGTTCATTTTAGCCAGCATGCAAGGCAACTACTCAATACCTTTCCCTTTAGGTGAATTGGGCCATATTCTTGGCCACCGACAGCACTCGATCTCGCTTTCTTGGACTATTACCTGTGGGATCATATTAAAAGCCTGTTATACAAGGTACAAGTTAATGGTATGGCTGAACTCTTACAGCATATTATGGAGGCATGTTGGCAATTGGGAAATAACTGTAAGATTTGACGTACGACCACTCAGTTCATCTTGAACCCCACTGAGGAGTAGACGTCACTTTGAACAATCTTCTTATTATTTTTTTGTTTATTGTATTTAATCAAACTATAGTTTCCTACACAAATAAGTTTTTGACACCTTATTTGGACGTGCATACATACCTATAGCAACAGTATCAGCTATAGTTCACTCTAAAACTTTGGATGTAGGACTTTGTGAGTTTGTGTCCTTTTAGAGCTAACACTATTGAGAATATGGTTTAGTTTATATAGTTTAAAATTTAGTAGTGCTTACTCTAATATTTGGGTAATATTTGATAAGTGTCCTGGTTTTGAGCAAAGAAATTACGGTTGTCTTAGGGAACAATGATAACATAGCAGAAGCGGGACGAAAGTAGGTGCAACTAGTTACGTAAAAGCAATTTTTAACATACATGGGGAATTTATTAATCTCGGACTTATAGGTCCAAGTTTCAAATTCAGCGCCAGTCAGCTTAGTCAACTCTGTCAGCTGTTTCTGATTAAAACAATTTAAAATTTAACAGGGCCTAAAGCATTTTCAGGGCGCTTCCAGCACTTCTAGACTACTTCTGGTGTTATACAGTATTTCGAGGATTAAATCACTGTCACAAAAACTTGAATCATTCTTGCAAGAGCCCTAAGCAAAATTACAAGAGCTTGAAATACTTTTAGAAGAACTTGAAACGCTTTTCTGTATTTGAAGCACTTACTTACAAAGGCTCAAGCTCTCAGCGAATTATTGTTGGCAGTGTTGTGTTGGTAGAACACTTCTTTAAATGTAAGTATTTGGTGCTTGGTGATCGAAACACGTTACCTTACGTGCTTTGTCCAGCTCTGTTTTCAATATAGTTAAAAATTAGAAAACATTAAGATAGAAATAATATTCTGCTTTCTTGTAAAAGGCAGTTTCCTGGTAAATATTTTTCTAAGTAGTACTCATTGTCAGTTTTCTGCTTGAGAAAAGTTTGAACAAACTGCTATTAAGATAGAGCCTGTGATTTTTATTGTATAGATTATTTTTTCATTTAATAACAAGCTTCTTAAAACCCATGCCTGAAATTGAAAAGTGCGATTGTTAGAAATATTTTCTATGGTTTAGGTATAAATAACGACAAAAAAGAATTAAAAAAATTATTTCAAGGAATAACTACATACTGAGGTGTCCTTTCTGAAGGACAATAGGCGAATAAACAACAAAACAAACTGCTGAAGCAAAAACTAAAACTCAGGATACTAAATTCCTCTATCCTCCTTACACCGTGTGATATTGCACAAAGCAGTCAATATGAACAGTAACCTTGCATTTTTGACACTTTGTTTTTACCTTCTTATAACAAACTCGGCAACGGGTTTGTTTTTCCTGTGAATGAATGAAATGATCCATACGGTCATATCTTCTATCGGCATTTTTCAAGGAAGATGGACGGCTTCTTTTATATGCCAATTTCGGTGTAGACTCTTCTAACATTGCAATAGCAATGCGTCTTCGGAAAGTGGCTTGGTCCATTTTACCATTCTGCTCTCGATGTATTTGTGAAGCAGTGTGGACTGCAAGATCTATTTGATGATTAAAAATTGGGATGTACTATTTTTTTTCTCTTATAGAAATTCTATAAAGACTGATATTTTCATCAGATCTGTCGAACGACCCCCATATTAGTATTACAAATTAAATTACTTTTGGTTGGTCAACCATAATACTTTTATTCTTCTTCCTATTGAATCTGGCCACCTTCGTTACAGGAAATACTGAAAAATAATGTGATGTAATATTTACGATATTATTATTATGATTTTACTAGTGTGAGGGGAGCCTCTAAAGCAGTCTTAGTGTCAAAGTTAGTTTCATCTTTCGGCTTCAATGGACGTTTCATCTTCCGATTCTTTCTCATTGTTCCAGTCCCTCTAATATTCTGTAAACTTAGAGCATGAAGCAAGGGAAACGTTGTGAAAAAGTTGTCAAAAAAGGATGATACGGAAAATTTCTCACCGACTGGAGAACTTTGGCATATTGCAAGACAATAGAGGACCCCAAACCATATTCCCGGTACGTTTCCTCAATTACGCTCTTAGCTCCCTGATAGGGTTCCATCCAAACAACGTATCCTTTTGATGTGGCACCAATCCAAAAGTTATAACCATAGCGGATGGACTTCCCTCGTATCAATTGCTTACACTGATGCCTTCTGTAGCATAGTATCATCGCTTCCTCTACCCAGTGATTTTCCGAGTAAATAACATTTTCTAGGAATTTTGTAGTTAGAGCAACAGAGTGATCACATTTTAGCATAACGATCGGAATTATTCTAGGGTTCGTTATCACAGCAGTGAATACTTGAAAAAATAAAATCAAAGCGATTTCGGGATAAGGCTTTGATGACAAGCTGGTGTTAAGTGTTCTTCGCATTTTCCCAGTACATGCGTCTTCTTGGTACACTGACATATCCGCCAAGAATATGAATACCAGTGAATTTTTTCATCCCATCTATTGTGATATCATTTTTCTTATTTTTCCTGGAAGCATCAACATTTGAATATTGAACCAACATTCCAATAACTTCACTATCGAAAAAAAAA